>PYAF01000330.1:178314-205303 GCA_007407185.1 Glycine tomentella
ATAGATTTCAGGTGACTTTTTAGTAGGATCTATAAATACCACATCCATCCAACAATCTCACCCAAACTCTTGAGACTTCATAGACTCTCATTCTTCCTTTTCTGTTGGTAGCTAGACTTCTCTTCAATTTTCTTCCTCTCATCACACATAATTTCTTCTCTCGTATTGAAGGTCGAACAGATGTTGGTACAATACTTTGTTATTTCTTTCTTCCAATCCTACATATCTTCTCTACAATTAGGTAAAGAGTCTTTCTACTTTATTTTTTGCCTTTATCAATATGTTTGGACAACGAATTTTCATCTTCAATATTACTAGTTAACGAAGACCATAATTTTGAACCTATTGTTCAAACCTAAGAGCAAGAATGAGAAGATGCTAATGCATGAAGGGTTAGTATAACTCTTAAGTATGTGGGAAAATGCTACTTAGGTGGACATAAAACTAGAATCAATTGGCTATTAAAAGATTGAAAAAATTGTATTAATTTTATAACTTTTATTTATGAAAACTTTAAAATTTCCTTGTTTTCTTTTTCATAAACTCTTATAACTTTGAATGTTTTCTAAAAATCCATGGAATTCTTTCTACTCTTATAAATCAATAAAGTCCTTTCAAATCTTTTAAATTCTTATGATCTAAATACATTGAAATCCAAACTATAAAATCTTGATTATAAAAGTCTTTTCAAAAACTCTTACAAGTTATTACATTCTGACAAAGTCTTTTAAAATCCACAAGACATTTTTATGCCAAAGTAGTCTCGTAAAAATTCCAATCCAATACACCCCCTTATACTCTAAAATATCCAAAAGAAAAAAATAACAATCTTGTGCTTGTAAATTATACACCTATTACTTATACATTTTAAATACAATATTTATTCTATTATTGTTTTATCTAAGGGGGAAAAGAGGTTTTATAATTTTTTGTTTTATGGACCTTTGGATCCTACATGTTCTTCTTTTGGCCAGGTGCTGTAGATGACAGTAATTTTTCTGTAGTATGGGAAGTTGAATATACTGTTGGCTTGGCATTTTGTTGCTTACTTTTCTTATTTAATGGATTGGTGAACTTTGTCTTCAGTAGTCAAGTATTGGAAAAGTTATCGCTGTCACTGTTACATTGTTTAATGATATTTATGTCAAGCTGAGTTATTTGGAGATGATATTTCAGGTTGTTTTCCTCGAACCAGCGGAAGCTCGAGCAGCTTTTAGAGGTTTAGCTTACAAGCGTTACAAGTAAAAATCTATTTTTCTTCTGGTCATAAGTTTCACCTAGTAGTGTTTAGTAATATTTTAATTTTATTTAACTCATATCAATGGATAATCTACCCTTTAGGCTGTCCTCCATGAATGAATTTATTGTTTCCTTCTCTCTTGATTTTCATAAAAAGAAGAAAATAAACTTATTACTATGCTAGCAATAAGTTTTAGGCAGGTCTGAAGTGTACAAGCTACAGCTCTTCTGCTCCATCTTCTGTCTTATTTGGAAAATGGAAAGCATCAGGTGAGAATGGTTTTGTCCGAACTCTTTCTCTCTTACACGCAAAGGGAGGAGCATGGGAGGTGTGTAGAGCATAAGAAAAAAGAAATGGGATGATAGGTATCAGAGAAATAACAGAATTTGTATATTGTATTAATGCAAATCCCAGGTATCAAGGTGATGATAGGTTCTGAATGCTAAAGAAAATGAAAGTGGTCTAGAGCTAGACAATTTGAAATTATCCAGTCTCCCAAATCCCCAACTAATTTTCACCTACCCTCTTACCACCCCACTATCTGTCATATATGCCCTGCTCCCTCAAAAACAAAAAGACAGAATTCTCTAACTCCTTACATTCGTGCCAGCTCATTAAATTATGTAGCATCCTCTCTCTATTAGCTATGATTTCCTACATCACTCCCCTTTTACCCTTTCGTACACAAACCTTAGTTACTCTAGGGTCCTATTGTGGAAGAATAACCCAAAATTAAGGCTTTAACTTTTTGGTTTACTTGTATTACTGTAGTAACCGGTCTAAAATATGTTGGTTGGGAGTGGAAAGTAACTCTGAGATGCTACATACAACCACAATTTTGCTTTTCCCCTCTTGGATGGACGAATAATCTTGCTTAAAGCAAACCCCTTCCCATTACCCAAAAAAAAAAATCATAAATGCTAACAATAGGTGTTCCACCACCTATATAAATAAATCTGCTGCCCATGCTAATGATGGGGGTTCCAAAACCTTTCCCCATCTTACTTCATTGTAGGTTATTAACTTGTTTCATATTCAATTCAATGTAGAGATGCTCCATTATACTTGGAGTGGGCTCCTTCCAATATTCTTAGCCAAAGTTCAACTTCTAAAAATAATGAAATGAATGGTGCAATTGGTGAAAATGATGCCAAGAGGCAGATGTTGGAGCAACAGGTGGAAAGAATAACAGATGTGGATATTGATCCAGACAGAGTACAGGTTTGACCAATTAAATCCTTTTCCTCTACTTTTATGTGGTATTGTCTTTTCTGATCTGATGCATTAGTGTTTTGGGGATAAGACAAATTAAGATAAGGTCAGAGGATAAACATAAGCAGAGAAATGTTTTAGCCCATTTTATATGCAAATGACAATAAAACAAGGATACAAATAAGACACTCATTCAACATTTTACTACCTGCTAAAGTCCTCTGTGGGAAAGTTATTTGATGCCAGCAAAATACTTCAGTCTGATGGTCATACAATCAAGAAGACCAATTATTTGAAATGACAGTCATTGCAAATATGGAAATTTAACTCCCTAAATTTTAGAGGATTTTTTTTTTTTTCTTTCCTTTTTCCTATTTATTGTTGTAACATTATTTATCCCCTAAACATTTATAACTTTTCTTGAAGGCCATTACTCATTTTAGTTTTGGCCCATTTTATACTTTCTAGTTTATAATAACAGTACCCCAAATTGCAAATTTCTTTTTCTGTATTTATTATAATAAATCTTGAAGGATATGTATTCCCTGGAAGGAGAGGTATGTGCTTGCGTTGTATATGTTCTCTAGGGTTCTACTTGGATACATGGTTGCTGACTTTTCAAGTCTCTAACCGCAGTGTGTAACATATGATTAATTAAAATATCCTTTAGCTGGACTGTCTTGTCAATATGTCACTGAGCATTTTATAATTCAAAAAATAATGCTGTCATGATTTTATAAAATCGTAGTGGAGTGATGTGGGAATTCATGCTAGAGTCTGTTCTACTTCTTGCCAATAATGAAAATAGTCATCTATCTATATTTTTGCATCATGATGCCACTATAAAAATATTATATATTTTTAAATTGCTGAGATTAGTTGTTTCTAACTAATCAATACTGCTTGTTCTTCATTATTAATTATTAACTAATCTGTCATGCTTCAGGCTCGGTCCCTGTTTGTCAAGAACCTAAATTTCAAGACTACAGATGAAAGGCTGAGGAAACATTTTAGTGAACACATGAAAGAGGGAAGAATTTTGAGTGTCAAGGTATTGGTTTAGTTGCTAACTCATAATGACTTAGCTGTATTTCATATTTTTGTTTTGTTGCTTCTCTTATGTTGGTTTTGTTGCTTTCACAAATAGGTGAAGAAGCATCTGAAAAATGGGAAAAATGTTTCTATGGGGTTTGGATTTGTTGAGTTTGACTCCCCTGAAACTGCTACAAATGTTTCCAGAGATTTACAGATATTTACATGTTATTTGTATTTTGATATCCTAATTCTACTGATTTTTCTTCTTTTTTTTTTCTTCTATTTTATTTTTTGGATTCAGGGGACAGTTTTGGACAGCCATGCTCTTATTTTACAACCTTGTCATGTCAAGAATGATGGGCAAAAACAAAAGACAATTGATAAGGATAGGAGTTCAACAAAATTGCACATAAAAAATGTTGCTTTTGAGGCAACAGAGAAGGACCTGAGACGATTGTTTAGCCCATTTGGCCAGGTGATTAATTACTATTCAGAGTTTTAATTTATGCTAGGGGTGGCACTCGGATCCAAACCCAATGTACCCGTAAAAATTATCTTCAATGGGTATAGGGTATTTATCCATCAAATAAGTTAGGGTTTGGGTTTGAGTAGTTTTACCTACAAAATTTTGCTGGTATGGGTGCAAGTATGGGTACTATACCACTCAACCTTAATCATACCCGCATAATAAACTTATGGTATTTTATAACTAAGATTTTGAATTTTATAACATGTTTTGAAGTTGCTTCCCATGTGAATATGGGTATGGGTATGGGTTTATATTTTTAAATGTTGGTATTGGACAGACATTTATAGCACCCTACCTATATCCTTCATGTTGCCATCCCTAATTTGCACCAATTGCTAGTAAATATATTCTTCCTCTCATAATTATTTCTGAATGCATATGTTACCAGTCACACTCTGAGGAAGTATACCAACCTCCATTAGTTATCTTAAATCTGTGGTTATATTGGGAAAAACGCAAGTTCCACATTGGTTAAAGATAAGGTAAAGATAGAATATATAAGTGAGAAATAACCCTCACCTTATGATTTAGCTTTTGAGGTAGAGTTAAACCCAAACTCACATTATAAGATAGTATCAAAATCTATTCACGCACCAAGCCCAATAGTGCTGGATGTGAGGGGGTGTATTGGGGAAAATCCAAGTCTCACATCGGCTAGAGATAAGGCTAAGAAAGAATATATAAGAGACAATCCAATGAGCTAGCTTTTTGGGATTGAGTTAGGTCCAAATCCACATTAAGAGGTTGATGCATTCAATGAAAATGTTTTGGATTTTAGTTGAGCGGATCAAAATTCAAAAACATATTATGCCAGTTGGTTGGTGTTGAATCAGTTTTAAGGTGTTTGCAATAAGTAACCTGCTACAAGGTTTTAGGACTTGTTTAGTATTGAATATTTGAGTTCCATACTGCTGATTAAAATGATAATGTGAAATTATGTTAATAGTGGCTCCAGAATAATGAGCCTGGACTTGCACATGATTTTTGTACAGTTACCTTGTATGCCAAATCCAAATGATCTCAGTTTCATCTTACATTACATCTTGTTGGAGTGAGATTTATGCCAAGTTGAGACACATTAAATCTTATTGCAAGTTAAAATAACGGACCTGATATCCCAACAATCTGTGTTAATTGGTTGTAGCCATTGTTTATAGGAGAAGTTATATGACAATTTCATCTTAATTTTCCATCCCGTTTTAGCTAAATTTTAGCTGATATCTAAAGGGTAGCCTAGTGCATGAGCCTCACATGGATTTTGTTTAAACCTGTTTTTTATTTCAGTCAAAACATGTGGATTCAGTTTTCTGGTGCATTTTATTGCTTTCTTTTCACTCATATTTGATCCCTCTAATCTGTTCAGATTAAAAGCTTAAGGTTGCCAATGAAGTGTGGAAGCCATAGAGGCTTTGCTTTTGTAGAGTATGTTACTCAGCAGGAGGCAAAAAATGCCCGCGAGGCACTTGCAAGCACCCATCTCTATGGGAGGCACCTGGTAAGTGAAACTAAATTTTGGATGAGAAAGTGAATACCCACCCCCTTGTTTATTATTTATCTAGAAGGTGTGTTGAGATTTTGAGTTACTATTTCCAGTTGATAGAGTACGCAAAAGAAGATGAGACTTTGGAAGAACTGCGGGCTAAAACAGCTGCCCAATTTAGTGATGAACAGAATAGATTTCAAAGTGCTATGAAATTATCCAAGAAAAGGAAGCAAGTTGACATCTTGGATGAAGGGAAGATGAAATTTGGAAGAATGGCCGACTAGTACGGCTCCAAAGATTTAATGTCCTGAAATCCTGAAAATTCAGAGATCACAATTTTGTCATAGGTTGTAAGTTTATATAAACATTTGATTGTGCCTCTTTTGATCTTTTAAGTGTTAAAATAACTTCTATGTTTAGGTTTCTATTCTTTATCAATAATTCTATCCCGTAAAATTTTGTTCACTTATTTACATTAAACTTTTATATTCCATTTTCACATTTATTTTTCTTCAACGTCGGTGGATTAGAACATTTAATCAAATTTCAAGATAATTAATTAAACTTGTTCGTTAGAACAAAAAAGACACCGTTTATCTCTTCCACTGCTCAAGCGAAGCAGTGTTGGATTTTGAAAGCTGAAAGGAAAGTTGGTTTGGATGGCGCGGAGAACGTTTGGTAACTTTGGTCAATGGAATCCTTCATTCTTTGTTCTCTGGACTCTCAAATCTAACAGTCAATTCCCAATGCAAGCATCTACCTTGCCATAGCCATAGATTTTCAGTTACTACTCTTCACTGCTCCGACCTAACAGCATGTCACAAAACAAAATACATAATAAATGTGTGTGCCTCAACTCCCACCATGAAATCCCCTTCTCCACATTGTGACTGGTTGATCCAAATTTTGGATTTTAAACTGAGAATCCAAGTTGAGGTAGCTGGGAGAGTAATGAAAATGGGAGGGAGGGCTCTCAAATGTGTGTGCCTCAACTCCAACCATGAAATGAATGCTCAACTTCGTCTTTTTCGAGCATGAAGTTCTCCATGTTGCAAGTTTTCGTGGTGAGTCCTTGCCATCCAACAATATTTTGTGTGCGCTCAGTATTTTTCGACTAAGTGGTAGAGACTAATCTTCCGTACGAATGCATGATGAATTGAATGCTTAATTTTGTTTGCAAGTGTTTGTGCGTATTATTTTCTATCTATACTTGTAGCTGTGCTATTTCTATCATTTTTGTTTGGGTTATATCTTGACGATTATTTGTTTCCTCTTCTCCCGCATGAATATAATAATAATATGCTAGGCGAATAAATTCACATAGCTTGGTTATTTTTCAGTTTTATGAAGTTATTATATTCAGAATTAGAAATTTAATTGTACTGTGCATACTAAACAATGTAGCAAATGTTACTGAATTCAAAAACTTGATATCAAATTCATTTTCATACATCGAACAATACCTTAAGTAACTTACTAAGGTTTGGCCTAATGGTAGTGGTGTTTGGATAATTTGCATATCATCTTAGGTCGAAGTTTTGTTGTTGCTATTGTACGTTAAAAAAAGACACACCTTAAGTTGCTTTGGATATCCCTTTTATTGTTTTATGACTTCATAAATAAGCATTTCTGATTTTAAAAACGAGTTAAGATATCAGTTTCTGGTGAATAAACAAAGCCGAAACTCAAATTCTTGACTAGCCAGCCCCCCGTCTAAAAAATCCCAAGACTTTCCGGCAAAAGATCAATGAGATGTCAGAGAGATATTAAAGAAATTCATGTACAAATAATATACATCGTTGCTATATTAAGTGATATATTAATTTTAAAACATAAATATTCATGTAATATAAATATTTTATATTAGTATTTGTAATATTAATTGATTTAATACTTACATATCGTGTGTACCACTCTATGCATGGAATGTCACACTTTAACAAGTTGTACAAGGCATCCAATTACTTATATATAAGTGTAGAGAAAAAAGTACTTCGAATTTTAGATTTTCTCCCACATTTTTTGTATAAAGAAAAAAAAAAACTATTTTATGTTCTTTCCGATATATGTACATGTACACAAACAATGCTGTACTGTGATTTTGTTTTGGAAGAAGGAATTTTTTTGTAGTGAGAGTATTATCAAATAAATATTTAAAGTAGAATCATACAATAAATTTTTCTGCCATAAAATACCGGTACTATAGAAGTGTACTTTAGTTTTTCTCAAACATAAATTGTATTGTAACAAAAAATCAAAGAGTCATCATAAAATTTGCATATCAAACGGTCAAAACAGTTTGCAAAGTTGAAGTCAATATGTAAGTTGCAAAGACTGGTAGTTTGAGACGGAGTTGAGTTGAGTTGAGGATCATTACTATTTTGTTAGATTATTTGTCGCCTTATAATTTCTCCAAAAATGCTCAGACTTTATAATTTTTCCATGGGAGTTAAATTGATAGATTTTTTTATAAATAATATTATATACATATAACTTTTCTGACATGCAATCAACCGCTAGTAATAATCCCACCTTTCTTTTCTTTTTAATCATTTCAAGTTTCAATCACTACCTTGAAAAAAAAGTTTCAATCACTGATCCGCACAATCTCAAAGAGATGTGTAAATAGAAATGCATTGAACAATTATTTGATTGTATAATTAGACATGCAACTTTTCTTTTGAATGAATTGCAACTAAAATTATATATAACTGATTATTTGATTGTATGATTATATATATAACTGATTATAACTAAGATTGATAATTTTTCTCTTATAGTTTAGCTATACTTTTTCTTGGTCCAGCTCAGGCTTAGTTTATGCGTAAAATGTTGGGCTTTCATTTCACCTTTCGGTACGGAGAGTGTAACCTGTTTTTTTTTTTTTTTCCTCGGAAAATTAGGCTTTATTTGGGAGAGAGATTTTGGAGGGAAATGGAGGGAAGGGAAAGATTTAAATAAAGATATCTCCTTGTTTGAGAGTTTTAATTTTTGAGGGAAAAAATTTGAGGATTTTCAAAACTCCTCTTAAATCCTCCAAAGTCTTAAAATTGTTGTCCCCTCTATTCAGGAATTTTTAGAAGGAAAAGTAACTAAAATTACTATCTTATCCTAGTCAGTGTTAATAAAATTACTATCCTACCCTAGTCAGTGTAAAATATAAAATATATTAATTTTTGAAATAAGAAAAAAATTGTAAAAATTTCTTATTAACTCTCAATTTTCCTCTTTTAATATATTTTTAACTCCCAAACAAGGATAAATGAACTTCCCTCATTTTCCTCCCTTTCCTTTCCCTCCCTTCCCCTTGAATCTCTTTCCTTCCCTTCCCCTTCTAACTCCCAAACAAAGCCTTAGTTTCCAAAATACAATAAAAGGTACCAAAAAAACAATAGTCTCTTAGTTAATTATGAACCCCAAGACAAAATGATGGTGGCACTCTGGTAATTATCCAACACACTTCACTATTTCCTATAGTGTACTCTAAGGTTTTGTTTGGGAGAGAGATTTTAGAGAGGAAGGGAGGGAATGCAAATGTTTAGGTAGAGATATCTCCTTGTTTGGGAGTTTTAATTTTTGAGGGAAAGAATTTGAGAATTTTTAAAACTCATCTGAAATCCTCCAAAGCTTAAAAATTGTTGTTCTCCCTATTTGATGATTTTTAGAAGAAAAAGTAACCAAAATTACTATTTTATCCCAATCAATGTTAATAAAACTATTATCCTACCCTAGTCAGTGTAAGATATAGAGTGTATTAATTTTTGAAATAAGGACAAAATTGTAAAAATATCTTATTAACTCTCTATTTTCCTCTCTTAATATATTTTTAACTCCCAAACAAGGAACAAAGAACTTCCTTCATTTTCCTTCCTTTCCTTCCCCTCCATTTCTCTTGAATTTCTTTCCTTCTCTTTCCCTCCTAACTCTCAAACAAAGCTTAAGTGTATTATGGATTGGATAATTCATATTATAAAATTTGAATTACGGATTGTCTAATTCTAAATATTCTTGGAATGCACCAAAATAAATAATAGTATGTGTTAGTTAAATAATATCCTAACATTGTTTACGAAAAGAAACACATGGCGCTACCCTTTAACCTTTTCCAAGAACATTTCACACTCTTCTAGAGTCATTGCGTGTACACTCTTTTAACAAATGGTATATAGTCAGTCCAATGATAAATCAATATTTAAATTATTTTAAAGATAATTTTAAAACTGAATAAACTTATTAAATATGATAGATTGTAATTAGATGACTGATTAAATTTTCTTACAAGTATTGCATAGCTTTTTTCTCTTTATTAAAATTACAATTCATTAGAATGTTAAGTAGAACGCATTATATTTCTTTTTCAATTCTTAAAAAATTATATGCCTTAAAATATAGTTTTATATCAAGTGCAGTCAGTACAATTTTAAAGATGACCCATATCTAATACCAATTTATTTGGTTTTACGTTGGGAAGAGTTATTGAATCACGAATCGAACAGATTACTGAACTGAAAATACTAATTTACGGTTTAAGTAAACATTCTTAGCTGAATGATAAGTTATAGCTGATATCTTTAAATTAAACCAATAAACACACTAATTGAAGTGTGGTTAAAATAATTATATATATATATATATATACATATATATATATATACATATATATATATACATATATATATATATACATATATATATATATTAAATAATAAAATAACATGAATGTATAAAAAAACTCAAGTTAAATTTTAAATTAAATTATAAAAACCATATTATAAGTTATAAAATAAAGAATAGTTAAGTTAATAAAAAATACAAATTAAGGAATTATTATTAATAAATATTTTTTAAAATTTAAAATAATAAAGCATTTGGTAAATAAATAACAAGTATACTTTTGGTTGAAAGCTTGGTTCAGGTCTACAAGCCATTATAACTTGAAACTCAGGATGAAATTTCATATTTTTGGGTGAGACAGAGCTTGCACAAGGATTGGTTTGTGTGGTTTAGTTTGTACTTGGTTAATAGCTAATTTGTTAACTATTGGATTGAAAAGGATGGACCAAATAAGTCCGTGAAATGGTTCGTGATTAATCCAGTTACACTAGTTAGTTTAGTCCAATCTTAAAATCTCTACTATAGCTTGGGACATACTTTCAAAAACAAAATTTGGGACATGATTATTTGAAATTATTTTGGATTGGGGTTTAGTTTAATATGAGACCTAATAAATAACCATTTGAAGATATGGTCTAAATATATTCTATTCTCATGAAGACTGTCAATTCAATGACTAACTGAATAGTGAGATATATAATAAACTAAACAGCTGGGTGTTTATAAATTTATTATCGATAACAATTATTGTCTAAATCTCTTTTGGGAGAGATGTACATATTTAATGTTTAATGTTTCAAAGTCTCAAATATAATTGCTTTTGAACGAGGATATTTGTGAGAAAAAAAAAAGAAGAAGTTATTGTCTTAGAGTATTTTAGTGATAGAACTAATTTTAGATTTTTGGATATTTTTTCAGATTTTATGATGTTACATGTAATTTTTTTTCTTATTTTTGCTTTAATGACAAATCTCATTTTGGATTCTTGAGTTACTTTTATGGGTTTCACAGTAAATTTCACTTAAATATATTTTATCAGTCAATTGGATGTAAAAATAGGATATAAAAATATATTTTTTAAATGGGATGTAAAAATATTTTTTTAAACAGGAGTAGTTCTTGAGAGTTCTTGAAAAGGAACCCAACTTTCATGCTAGAGATTTTCAAAAGGATTTTTAAGTTCAAGAATCCACCTCAACAACCTCATTAAAAATGTTGTTAGAGTCTATCATCATGTCAGGTGATACAAATATAAAGTGGTGGATAATTGCACTATTAAGAGGTACATACTAATTCTAAATCACTTGATAAGTGTGACTTGAGTATGGGAGTGTATTCAAGTGACCATCATTGTTACTAACTGTTTTCTCATCATCCACCATTTTCAATAGAGATTTCAACCTTCCTTTAATTCTTACTCATGTCGGAAGCATCCCTTAAGTTCATCATCAAACATTAGCTTTTTATATGTGAGAAAGTCAATCTTGTTCTCACATTCTTCTTGGGGAGACTTGGTCCTCCCCAAGATCAATATTGGTGTCCAATTGCAAAGGACATAAAGCTAGTAGAAAATTGGATATATTGTTGGATTAGGCTTCCTCCTCCAATGCTGGCCCAGGCCCATTAAGGGTTCTAAAAACCCTAAACCTACTTCACCACTATAAATTCATTAGTTGAGGGTAGAGGCGGTAGACTGAGACTGATTGAGAATCAGAGAGCGCAGCACAACGTAGAGTTTGAGAGCCTCAAGTGACATTCTTGGGTGCACGTTTGAGCAAGCCTTGTGCATTGCATTTGAGAGATCTCTAGAGAGAGTTTGAGGGAAACACTCTAGGGAGTTTGATTATCACCATTGTTGGAGAGGTTGTGTGAAGTATCACACTAGTGTATTTGATTCTTTGTAACCCATTATTATTATAGTAGAAATTTGATTTTGGACTAGTGTCCCATGAGTTTTTGCTTCTTCACAATGAGGAAGGTTTTTCTCACGTTAAATATATTGATTGTGTCTTTTCTCTATCTCTCTCCTCTCGCATGTTTTTGTTTCGCTTTGGCAATCTATTTGAGGGTCCATCTTGACCCAACAGTGGTATCAGAGTCCAGGTTCGAGGGTTCTAAAGGAGATGAGATGGAGACCAACACATAGCTTATGATGGAGATATGTTAAAGCTAACTGCAGACAACTTCACTTATTGGAGGTCGATGATGAAAGATCATCTCTACTGAAAAGATCTGTATGAGCCTATTGTTCTTGACGAAAGACCGACTGGCAAAACTGACAAAGATTGGGAGATCCTGAGTCGTAAGGTGGTTGCTACGATCAGAAAATACATTGACAGAAGCCTCTTTGAGCACGTGTCCGAGTTTACGAATGCGTACGAATTGTGGAACAAGCTAGAATCCATGATTCAGAAGAAGACTCCCAGGAACAACGCACACCTGGTTCGTCGACTTGTGAAACTAGAGTACAAGGATAACATGAGCATGATTGAGCACCTCAACACCTACAAAGGAATTTTAAATAAACTCTCCAAAGATAATATGAAAATTGATGATGAGATGCAAGCTTTGTTGTTGTTGAGCTTGCTGCCAGAAAGTTGGGATACTCTGGTAGGGACATTGAGTAACTCGGCTCCAAAAGGAAAATTGACAATGGATGCCGTGATTGACAGTCTCCTGAATGAAGAAGCCAGGAGAAGAGAACTAGGTGTCTCCAGCACATATGAGGCCAATGTGGCTAAAAATAAAGGGAAATTCGAATTCCGGGGTAGAAGCAAGAGTCGAAGTTGAGGTGGATGAGATAAGTCCAGAGGCCAATCTAAACTGAAA
This sequence comes from Glycine tomentella, assembly GCA_007407185.1. Taxonomy (NCBI): domain Eukaryota; kingdom Viridiplantae; phylum Streptophyta; class Magnoliopsida; order Fabales; family Fabaceae; genus Glycine; species Glycine tomentella. The sequence goes on from PYAF01000330.1 coordinate 191,257, forward strand.
TATAATTTGAAGTGTTTCTACTGTGGGAAGGTAGGACACAAGAAGACTGATTGTTGGACTCTGCAGAAAGGTGAGCAGAACGACAATGTGAAGCCAAATCAGATTGTGCCGAAGAAGAAGGAAGACAAGAACACCACTGCGATGGTTGTCAGTGCTGAAGCCGAGGTATTTTTACTTGGAGAAGATAATTTTTTGAATGTTTCCTATGATGACTGCACTTGGACTGTTGACTTAGGTGCCTCCTTCCATGTTACTCCTCACAAAAGTTTTTTCTCATCATACAGAAGTGGCGACTTCGAAGTTGTGAAGATGGGAAATCAGGTGACCAACAAAATTGTTGGTGTCGATGATGTAACCCTGACCATGGATGTCGGGTGCCGACTTGTGTTGAAAGATATAAGGCATGTGCCTGACATGCGTTTGAATCTAATATCGATTGACAAGCTTTATGATGCAAGATTAGTGAACTATTTTGGAGGATGTAGATGGAAACTGGCCAAGGGAAACTTGGTGATGGCTAGAGGTAAGAAGGAATGCTCCTTGTATGTAATGCAAGGAAAGATAAATGGTGGAGAAGCCAACTCAGTTCGTGATGTACCTAGCTTGGAATTGTGGCACAAGCGTCTTGGTCACATGAGTGAGAAGGGGCTCCAGATTTTGAAGAAAAAGGAGTTATTGACCGGGTTGAAGGGTCAAGTGCTAGAGAGTTGCACGCACTGCCTAATTGGAAAGTAGCACCGGGTTTCGTTTGTGAGATCGGATCAACCCAGACGACGTAGGAATATTCTTGACCTTGTCCCCTGATGTTTGCTTCATGTCTGAGAGATCACTTGGTGGAGCTCAGTACTTTGTTTCCTTTATTGATGACCATTCTTGCAAAGTGTGGTTTATTTGTTAAAGACTAAAGACCAGGTACTCCAATCATTCAAAGAATTTCATGCTATGGTGGAAAAGGAGACTGACAAGAAATTGAAGGTGGTCAGATCTGACAATGGTGGTGAGTATTGTCGTCCCTTTAATGCTTACTATAGAGAAGTCGGGATCCGACTTGAGAAGACACCTCCAAAGACCTTGCAGCTAAATGGACTTGCTGAGAGGATGAACCGGATTATTGAAGAGAGGTTCAAAGTATGTTGTCCAATGTCGGGTTGCCAAAAACATTCTGGGGAGAAGCCGTCAAAACTACTGTTGATTTGATCAACCTCTCACCATCACAACCACTAGAAGGAGAAATTCTTGAAGAAGTTTGGACAGGTCGGAAAGCGACCTATGATCATGAAGGTGTTTGGATGCCGAGCCTTGAACATATCCCTAAAGATGAAAGGGCGAAGCTTGATGCAAAAACGAAGGAATGCATTTATCTTGGTTCATCGAAAACCGAGTTTGGGTTCAGACTTTGGGATCCAATCAATAAGAAGATAGTGAGAAACTGGGATGTAATCTTTCATGAAGATGAGACCATTCATGACATCTCGAAGCCCAAAGTTTGGGTCATTGTCTGATAAGAGGAACCCGTCCCTCCTGTTAAAGCTGAAGTAGGGGAAAGGTCCAATGAAGAAAATTATGAAGAAGATGACCAACAACAAGCTGATGAGGACCAAGATACTGAGGTTCGAGTTGATGAAAAGGATCGGGATGAGAATGATAAATCGAGTTCTCAAGATGATGAAGAACAACAGCCTAGATACCCCACTAGAGAAAGAAGACTGTAACACCCCGTAGGCCTCCGGTGTATTAACATTCATAATATCAGATTAGCGCTTAAAATGTTATTTAAATACTGTGCGGAAGTGATAGAATCGAATTTCTTGATTACATTAGGTATGGAATATAAAAACACATCGCGCAACATCATAAAATCAAGCCCCTGTTGATCCAGTATAACATAAACATAACATCATAGGCAGATATACAGAAATCACACAAGGATAATCAGGAGGAATCACCATCAACTGCATATGACAGAATATGTACAGCATAATGGGTGTACACACACACCCGGTCTCTACACAAGGAAGACTAAGACCGGTATCAACTAAGAAGATCCACTCTGGTGTTCTACTACAGTCGTCAGCCATGCCAGCAACTCTACTAGGGCCTCCTGCCCTGTGGCCGTTCTTCTTTGCTAGAAGAATCACCTGAAAACCATAGCCCCAACAGGGGTGAGATAAACATCTTAGTAAACTCAGGATTCTGGGAGGTCCTCCCTTCCCCTGGTTCACCTCCAAGCACACACACATAACAAAACCATACTCATAGCCTAGGACATCATCCTAGCTCTCATAACCCGGCTACCGGGGTAACATCAAACAAGTGTCATCACTAGACACTTTCAGCATCAGAGGTGCAACACCTCATTCTAGCTTTCTCAACCATCTCACAGAGGTACCATCACACAAGTGTCAACCGCTGGACACTTTCCAACATCAAAGAGGCACCGCCTCATGAACTATATAAACATTACCTGAGGGTAACCACTCAGGACTTTACTTATCCAGATATGGCTCATCTAAGAAGCTCTCATCCCCTCAGGATCCCTTCTCTTAGAGATACAACATATCTGTACACAGCCTGGCCTGGGGAAGAACATCCATACGAGCAATCATTCCCAGGACTTTTACATACACTGGCCTGGGAAGAACATCCATACAGGGCAATCATTCCCAGGACTTCAAGTCCGATGCCTGAGAGAGATCATCCCACATAGGAGGCACTCATCCCTTAGGACTTTCAATCCGATGCCTGAGAGAGATCATCCCACACAGGGGGCACTCATCCCTCAGGACTTTCACGGCACCTCCCAAGGAAGATCATCCATTATGGGCACTCATTCCAAGGGAGTCCATCATACCTATTCTGCTGGCCAGAGAAACTCATATAACATGATACTATTCCAGTATCTACTTTATCACCAATCTCAGACCACACACATAGTCTGTCTCTCATAAACAATCACATAACACTATTCTAGTGTTCATCAATCACGGGGTCCAACCCCTCACACACCTGTGCTCACAGGTGTTTAATCTACCCAACACTATCTCAGTGTCTATCCTGGGTATATATATATATATATATATATATATATATATATATATAATCACATCCTAACACCATTCCAGTGTTTAGCTAATCATAAACATCAACAGGCCACCTTGGCCTTTCTCATGCAACATGCACATATCTCAGCAATTACATATATATCAATTGCATAGCATAACAACCATCACCCACTTGGGTGGCAAACAAGAGTAAGGGAACATCCCCAAGAACGATGAGCTTACCTGACAAAGTTGTGCTCTACAGCTTCACTCCTAGAGCGATGGCCTGTGTCAATGACACCCGCGGTGTCAAGCCCTAACAAGGCATACAAACACATATCACATACCATTCAATCCGTACAAAGCATATATTTCTAGCAAAACATACGGAAAGCATAAACTACTGCATAAAATTCTACAGATTTTACACCCACTTGGAAAAATCACAAATCCTTGTGGGAAGCTCCTAAAATCACGAGAATTTAGAGGCATCAAGATTTATCTCTCATATTTTAAACAAAACTGGTTTTATCAAAAACCATGAACCACAGCCTCTGCAGCAAACCAAAAACCAGAACTGTCACACACTAAAATAGTGCTGACAACAACATACCAACTCAAACAGCCATCTTTCAAAGACAACCCACACCAGGTTACTCGTCCAAATGAGCCGATATTTTACAAGCATGAAGTTCACATACCCATATTTCTATAGCCACTGAAAACACTAGATTTGGATCATCCTATACAGATTTATGATTTCTGCAAAACTGACCTCTGCAACAGAAAAATCTGCTAAAAACAGAATATAACAACCTGTTATAACTCTGCACCACAATTTCTAGGAGTCTCCAAAAATAGCACGAAAATTTCAGAGTAAACCTAACTCTCTTATCTTTCAAATGGCACCAGTTTTACACCATTTGGACACTGATAGCTCTTGCTATGGACAAAACACCAGAACTGCCCAAATAGGTGTTCTTGGCTGTCATGAACATGCATGCATGATTTATGCATGTAACACCATATCAGCTTAAAATCAACTTCTACACACTCCAAATCATACATCAAAACTGTCTCACCCTCTTAAAACTCAACATTCATCAATCTCACTCCAAACCCTAACCGTAACCCTAACCTCAAGAATCAAGGAGAAATAGGAGGAGATTTCAAACCTTAGAGTTCAATAGACCAAAATGGAGGGTAGACCAGCACTCTATGGCTTCCAATCGCGGTTCAGCGACGCCGAACGAAAATGGGCAAATTCAAAACCCACTCTTCTCGTCAAATCACCAACACCCAAGCTCAAAAGCAACAAAGAACAAAGAAAATGACTTTCTTCCTTGCTTGTTTTGTGATTTCAGCCACTAATCAAGTGGAAAAGGCAAGAAGAGAGTTTGAGAGTGGAGAAGAAACCAAAGAAGAAGAAATAGGCAGAAAACGTGTTCTGCTTCATTTAAACATGAACCCGGGGATGCGTCTAGCAATTACTAATTACGCTCGTACCTCCGACAAAGACCAAATTGCCCTTACTTTCATAAATCCGTTTAATTATGCAAATATCACCCAAATTACCTTAATTAAATTTAGTGATATTACAAAGACCTTGTACAAGATATTCTTCTGATGAATACACCATCATTGCCGAAGATGGTGAGTCTCAGAGTTATGATGAGGCCATAACGAGCTCAGGGAAAGAAGAATGGGAGAAGGCAATGCAGGACTAGATGAAGTCCTTGCACGAGAACCAGACCTATGAGCTGACTGAGCTGCCCAAAGGAAGACGAGCTTTGAAGAACAAGTGGGTGTACAAAATTAAAAATGAAGAGAACAGGCAAAAGTCGAGATACAAAGCCCAGATTGTCGTGAAAGCCTGTAATCAGAAGAAAGGACTTGATTTTGAGGAGATCTTCTCTCCTATTGTGAAGATGACCTCGGTCCGAACTGTGTTAGCCATGACGGCTTCAATGGACCTTGAGGTAGAACAAATGGACGTGAAGACGACATTTCTTAACGGTGAGTTGGAGGAAGAAATACATATGGAGCAACTTGAAGGGTTCCAAGCTCCAGGATCTGAAGGCATGGTATGCCAGTTGAAGAAAAGTCTCTATGGCTTGAAATAAGCACCCCGACAGTGGTACAAGAAATTTGAATCCTTGATGAATGAGCACAAGTTTGTGAAAACAAAAGTTGACCACTGTGTATTTGTGAAGAGGTATGAGACTGGAGATTTTTTGATCTTGTTGTTATATGTTGACGATATACTGATTGTAGTGTAAGATAAAATGAAGATTGCCGCCTTGAAGAAGGCGTTGAATTCATCCTTTGCAATGAAGGATCTTGGCCTTGCAAAATAGATTCTAGGAATTAAGATCATCTGAGATAGAAAGAAAAAGTTACTTTGGCTGAGTCAAGAGAAGTATGTTGAGAAAATTTCAAAGAGATTCAGCATGGACAAAGCCAAAACAGTTAGCACTCCCTAGCCAAAGACATGAAACTGAATAAAAAGCAGTGTCCAAGGTCTGATGAAGATAAAGACGAGATGCTGAAGATCCCGTACCAATTTGCCTTTGGAAGCTTGATGTATGTAATGATTTGTACTAGACCCGACTTGGCGTATGCAGTTGGAATGATGAGCAGGTATCTATCGAACCTCGACAAAGAACACTTGGAAGCAGTGAAGTGGATCTTCAGGTACTTGTAAGGAACGACCAATTTTAGCCTCCGTTTTGGAGAAGGTGAAGTTGGGTTGCAAGACTACTCGGATGCTGACTTAGGGGGAGATTCCGATTCAAGGAAGTCGACGACTGGATATTTGATGACATTTGTAGGAGGAGAAGTCTCTTGGCAATCAAGATTACAAAAGTGTGTGGCACTTTCAACAACAGAGGCCAAGTACATAGTCACAACTGAGTCTTGCAAAGAGATGTTGTGTATGAAGAAGTTTCTCATGGAACTCGGCCATGATCAAGACAAGTACGAGTTGAAGTGTGACAACCAAAGTGCAATTCACCTTGCGAAGAACTCGACCTATCACTCTCGCACTAAGCATATTGATGTGAGGTATCACTAGATCCGGGATGTGGTGGAAGATGGACAGCTCACACTTGGCAAAGTGCACATCGACCAGAATTGGTCTGATATGATGACCAAGCCGACAGCTAGGAAGTTTGAAGATTGCTGTGAAGGTGCCGGGTAGATGAACTCGACTCATTGAAGATGTCGAGCTGTGGTTTGAACTTGTCGCATTGAAGTCGGAGGGGAGAATTGTTGGATTGGGCTTCCTCTTCCAATGTTGGCCTAGGCCCATTGAGGGTTCTAAAAATCCTGAGCAAGCCTTGTGCTTTGCATTTGAGAGATCTCTAGAGAGAGTTTGAGTGAAACACTCTAGGGAGTTTAATTATCACCATTGTTGAAGAGGTTGTGTGAACCATCACACTAGTGTATTTGATTATTTGTAACCCATTATTATTATAGTGGAAGTTTGATTCTGAACTAGTATCCCGTGAGTTTTTGTTTCTTCATATTGAGGAAAGTTTTTCTCATGTTAAACATATTGATTGTGTCTTTTCTCTATCTCTCTCCTCTCATGCATTTTTGTTTCGCTTCAGCAATCTGGGTCCATCTTGACCCAACATATATCCAGTTGTACAGGGTAATCAAACAAAAAGATATATCAGGTGGTCTACTATCTCTATATATAACTCTAGTTAGTACACTGATTCTCCAAACTTGTAATGAGACCAATATTAAGGAATATTATAGTTACAATAAATTGTCTTTTATTCACTTCGACCTTCTTTAGCTCTTGTTCTGACCCCAGCCACAATCTGTGAAAATCACACGAGTGAAGACATTTGAAGAAATTCCAAGTAATTATTGGTGGCCTATGGATTTTGTTAATTGAGTGGGAAATTGTGCAATTCCTTGACTTTGTTTTATGGTGTACCATATTAGAATATACCAGAAATCAAAGAAGAACTCGAATGTTTCTATTATTGAAGTGAATGAAAAATTAGTCCCACATCGAGGTGGCCCTCCTAATGGGCAATTGGCAAGCAATTGACTCAACAATTATGACCAAAATTATTAGCTCACCATTGATTCCAACTAGATAAATGATTCTTGGACACTAAAAGGGTATAGACACCTCAAGAGAGATAGAAAGAGAATAAAGATAAATGATTGATAAAATTGGTGATATGATATAACACGAAGAGAGAAATGAAAGATGTTAGTGAAGTGTTCGTAAATTATGAGTGTCTAAATATCATTACTCTTCCAACTTACCCAACTGAGTAACTAATCAAATTCAATTAACTTCGGATAAACATTAGTTTTGTGGTGCACGCGGATGAAGAGGAAACTTGTTGGAGGTGAAAATTGTGATGTATTTGCATAGATGAAAAAGTTGTGTCTGGGATTGTGGTAAACATCATATATTGATAGTATGCTCAAGTTCTTGACTTTGATTGATTGCTCAATTTCTATTTCTAGTGTATTTGGTGATAGACTCTTGAAGTAGTATGTTGTTGTTGATTATGTTTCTTATTTTGGCTAGTGAAGTCGTATGTTGTTGTTGATTATGTTTCTTATTTTGGCTAGTGAAGTCATTTCGTTCTCTGATTTTCAAATTTTACTTGCTAAAGGCTTTTATTTTGACTCACACGTTAGCTGGTGACTATTTGCCGGACACTATTTAGCCATTGTTTTCTTCTGTTCTTAGTAGTTAAGCATTAATGATGTGAACTTCTACTTTGAATAGTTAATATGAGCATTGATATTTATTTGATTTTGTTCTGTCTTGTGTGGTTAATAAATATAATATTTTGCTTCTACTATCAATAGTTAAGTGTTTGTTGCTTAATTACGGTTCTACCTCACATGGCAATTAACTCTTTGTTTCTCATTTGATGACTGCAAAATGGTTAAGCATGAAGCTAGGTTCTGCTTTTGTGATTAGGTTTTGTTCATTTTACTTTTAGTAGGTGGTTTAGTAGATTGACTGAAACTTGTCTAAAGATTAAATATTTTGTCTATATTAGCTATAGATGCATGACTATTCCTACATTTGGGATTTATAATTTGCCGATTTGCTTGCATTCTATTTGATAGTACAATCTCAATATTGTAAGCTCAAATATGCACTTCCAGAAGTTATTACTTCTTTCGTTTCATAATAATCCTCATGTCAGAAAAAAATAAATTATAAAATAATTATTATTTTAATTTTTTAATATAACATTAATTATATTTTTCACTTATGTTACTTATAATGTCAACAATGAACGAAAAAAATTAAACATGTTATTTTCTTTTATTCATTTATTAATGTTTTTGGTACGTGTAAAACAATCTAAAATAACAATTATAATCAAATGAGAGAGTACACAATTAGCTATTAAGTTAGTTAGTTACAATTTAGTTAATTGAAAGTTTTGAGTTACAAATTTGGTTGCGAGATTAGTTACTCCTCATCAGTAGTATCATTCAATTAGCCCTTAAGTATCCAAAGATTATTTTTCTTGTTGGTTTTGTCGAAGATCTTGAGTGTGGATCTTTTTCTTGAACTAATTGATGACATCGATTTCTCCTCTAACTTTGAGACTTGCTTTAATTATTGTAGCGAATAAATGGAAGACATCTGAGTTATATCACGATCCTCATTCGATACATAGCAACCGATTTATAGGTGATCCTACGTACACAACCTAGAATTTCTCTAGTTTAATTCTTCTATATTTAGCCATTCAAGTAGTTTCTAGAGTTTTCTACACTATATCTTCTTGACTCATTATTTCATTACCATCTTGATTCCAGGCGTTGAGCTTCTTAGTTAATCTAAGAGCGGAGGTTCATTTTATTGCCAGATGTCTATAGCTTTCCAATTAATAGCGCTTTATGGCATGCTGGTTCAGCCAAGTTCCCCTTATATATGTTATAGAGACAGGTTGATTTCATTGTGAGCAGCTAGCATGCATAAAGTACTTATATATATATATATCGTGGAGTTTCATATGCTTCAAATATTGACCATGTGACATTTTTTGAGGGTGAATTTTATTATGCAAGCATAAAGTAGGTAATTTTCTTTTTTAACATCAGAGTAAGTGAGATGAAGTCAGTGTAAGTTAAGTTTTTTAACAAAATAAAATAATTAATGGTCATTATAGTAGGTGAAGTCAGAGTAGGTTGAGTTTGACACATTATTATAAACCCGAGGAAAAAGTCATTGAATGATTATTTTCTTCAAAGGTGAGATTGCAAATGTTAGACTGATAGGAAATGAGATCCTAACATAGACCTTATAAAATTTAAATTTAATCTAATTAATTACTAAGGTAAAGGGTTTCCTTTTTCTTTTCTTGAATCTTATTAAGGTAAATAACATTACCTTGTAATGAGTGTGAACTTTATATAAGGATTAAGATACCTTGTACGGCCAATATAATATATATGTTGTTTTGCCGATGACAAAACTAATAAACTTAGCTTGTTAAATAAGCTTATCCAAATATACTCAATTTACTAGTGATTAACGTAAATTCTTCATTGTTACGCTTCAAAATGTAAGGAATGATTTGTGCTTCTTCAACTTTGTGCAGCTGTACCCGCTGACCTGACCTCTTCATGATCGCAATATAAAGTCATGCAAACTTCAAGAAAAACTGTTTGGAGTTTTTGTTTAAACTCCATGGGTTATGAATAAGAGACGATTAATAATTCAAAATAATAACTACTTCTAATCGCTTTTGGGAAATGTTAGAAAAATAACTACTCCCAACCGCTCCGATAACCAACGGTTACGATGGTTCATCGTCAAGAGTCGCGATGATTTACTGATAACTCTTAACAGGGTTATTTGTTGTCTATAAATAGACACAGAGACAATCAGAAAAAAAAGAAGTAGGAAAACTGATAGAGTTTTGATAGTTAATCTTTTCTGATAGTCTCGCTTAGAGACTAATGCATTTCCATATCACATAACTCTCTGGTTCCTCAAGCATTGGCTTTGTTCGTTTGGGCTGTTGATTTGAAGTGCCATCAATCTTCAGACGTTGATCCGTTCTATCCTGGGAGACAATTGTTCATCAACCTTTGGCATCAATTGGAGGGAACAAATTGTCTTAAGGAAACAACATTGTTGGGCTCGGATCCTTTCATCTCTTTGCATCTGTGTCTGATTCATACTTATCATACAGGTTCTATTTAAATTGGTTTTTGTACAGTTGTAGTAGATTATATTGTTCCTCTTGACTACTCAGATTCGGACCCTTGTGCAATTGGATATATTCCAATTCTAAATTAACTAATAGTTACAACAATCTTAAGACAATTTTGCTTTGAATCTGGGTTCAGTATATTCTATCTTTGTGAATTATATACTGTTGTCTACTCTCTCTACTTTGAACGATTAATTTGTGTGATTAATCAGTGTTTCTGTTTGATCTGTGTGATTAATCAGTGTTTATGTACTTTTTAAAATTACCTTTTTCTTCTATTGATAGATCAACTGAATTGTTAGATTTAATATATACTGATATATGTGATATGAAATCTGTACCATCTAGGGGTAATAAAAAAATATTTTATTACTTTTATTGATGATTGCAGTAGATATTGTTATGTCTATTTACTTAATAGTAAGGATGAAACACTTGTGACTTTTAGACAATATAAAAATGAAGTTGAAAATCAACTTAACAAGAAAAATTAAGGCTTTAAGGAGCGATCGTAAGGGAGAATATGATGGTCCCTTCGAGGAATTCTGTATAGAATCTGGGGTTATACATCAGACAACTGCTCCTTATGCACCGTAATCAAATGGGATTGCAGAAAGGAAAAATTAGACATTAAAAGAATTGATGAGCGCTATGTTAATAACTTCCGGTTTACCACAGAACTTGTGGGGGGAAGCCATTTTGACGGCAAACTATATTATTAATAGAGTTCCTCACAAGAAGACAAAAAGCATACCATACGAAGTATGGAAAGGAAAACAACCATCTTTGAAATACTTGAAAGTGTGGGGGTGCTTGGCTAAGAACGTCTTGTATAACGACAAGTCTAGACATATATGTCGTAGACATGATACCGTTAGACAACAACTCTCAAATGGAATCGTCTCAATAGACTATGTGAGGTCTAAAGAGAACATAGCAGATGCATTAACTAAAGGGATTCCTAGAGAGTTAGTTGAAAATTTGTCGAAAGGAATGGGTTTAAGGCCTATCAATTGTTGATCATCGCGGTAACTCTACCTTGACGAGTGGAGATCCCACAAACTAGGTTCAAAGAGACAACTAAGTCATGATCGACTGTTAAACACTGTTGAGTTTTTAAACTCATACTCATTCCTATGACAATACAGTGTATACGAGTGTAAGCATAATGACTTTTAATGGTTTCTTAATCTGATGTGTTTAGATGATGTATGTGGAGGTATATCACAAGAAATCACCTATGTGAGTGTGAAGTGAGGGCCGCTTCAATGAGAACTTAAAAAGGCCGATTCTCTACAACACTTGCAAAACCAGGAAGGTGTCCACGGCCAAAATGGACACAACAATGAGGACGAGCAATGCTAGAGAAACAATTGTGTGTCTCCTATTGTCTCGGTAGACACCATAAAGGTCGACGGTCCAAGGCATCACGACCACCGATTGACCTAGTATACCCGATAGGTTTATACTAGAGAAGGTTCAAAGGTAACCCCTACCTATCTCGATGCAATTTTTTCTCGCCGAGGAATCACACTTGCATACATATTCATATGCATTTAGTCATGTTGAATTGATCTCTTATTCATGTGGGGGATTGTTGGAGTTTTTGTTTAAACTCCATGGGTTATGAATAAGAGGCGGTTAACAATTCAAAATAATAACTACTCCTAACCGCTCTTGGGAAAGATTAGAAAAATAACTACTCCCAACCGCTCCGATAACCAACGGTTACGATGGTTCATCGCCAAGAGTCGCGATGGTTTACTGATAACTCTTCAACAGGGTTGTTTGTTGTCTATAAATAGACACAGAGACAATCAGAAAAAAAAGTAGGAAAACTGATAGAGTTTTGATAGTTAATCTTTTCTGATAGTCTCGCTTAGAGACTAATGCATTTCCATATCACATAACTCTCTGGTTCCTCAAGCATTAGCTTTGTTCGTTTGGGCTGTTGATTTGAAGTGCCATCAATCTTCAGACGTTGATCCGTTCTATCCTGAGAGACAATTGTTCATCAACCTTTGGCATCAATTGAAGGGAACAAATTGTCTTAAGGAAATAACATTATTGGGCTCGAATCCTTTCATCTCTTTGCATCTGTGTCTGATTCATACTTATCATACAGGTTCTATTTAAATTGGTTTTTTTGTACAGTTGTAGTAGATTATATTATTCCTCTTGATTACTCAGATTCTGACCCTTGTGCAATTGGATATATTCCAATTCTAAATTCACTAATAGTTCCAACAATCTTAAGACAATTTGCTTTGAATCTGGGTTCAGTATATTCTATCTTTGTGAATTATATTCTATTGTCTACTTTCTTTACTTTGAACGATTAATTTGTGTGATTAATCAGTGTTTCTGTTTGATCTGTGTGATTAATTAGTGTTTTTGTACTTTTCAAAATTACCTTTTTCTTCTGTTGATAGATCAACTAAATTGTTAGATTTAATATATACTGATATATGTGATATGAAATCTGTACCATCTAGGGGTAATAAAAAAAATATTTTATTACTTTTATTAATGATTGCAGTAGATATTGTTATGTCTATTTACTTAATAGTAAGGATGAAGCACTTGTGGCTTTTAGACAATATAAAAATGAAGTTGAAAATCAACTTAACAAGAAAATTAACGCTATAAGGAGCAATCGTAGGGGAGAATATGATGGCCCATTCGAGGAATTCTGTATAGAATCTGGGGTTATACATCAGACGACTACTCCTTATGCACCGCAATCAAATGGGATTGCAGAAAGGAAAAATCGGACATTAAAAGAAATGATAAACGCTATGTTCATCACATCCGGTTTACCATAGAACTTATGGGGGAAAGCCATTTTGACGGTAAACTATATTATTAATAGAGTTCCTCACAAGAAGACAAAGAGCATACCATACGAAGTATGGAAAGGAAAGCAACCATCCTTGAAATACTTGAAAGTGTGGGGGTGCTTGGCTAAGAATGTCTTGTATAACGGCAAGTCTAGACATATACGTCGTAGACATGATACCGTTAGACAACTACTCTCGAATGGAATCGTCTCAATAGACTATGTGAGGTCTAAAGAGAACATAGCAGATCCATTAACTAAAGGGATTCTTAGAGAGTTAGTTGAAAATTTGTCGAAAGGAATGGGTTTAAGGCCTATCAATTGTTGATCATCGCGGTAACTCTACCTTGATGAGTGGAGATCCCACGAGCTAGGTTCAAAGAGACAACTAAGTCATGATCGACTGTTAAACACTGTGGAGTTTTTAAACTCATACTCATTCCTATGACAATACAGTGTATATGAGGGTAAGCATAACAGCTTTTAATGGTTTCTTAATCTGATGTGTTCAGATGATGTATGTGGAGGTATATCACAAGAAATCACCTATGTGAGTGTGAAGTGAGGGCCGCTTCAATAGAACTTAAAAAGACTGATTCTCTACAACACTTGCAGAACCAGGAAGGTGTCCACGGCCAAAATGGACACAACAATGAGGACGAGCAATGCTAGAGAAACAATTGTGTGTCTCCTATTGTCTCGGTATACACCATAAAGGTCGACGGTTCAAGGCATCACGACCACCATTGACCTAGTATACCCGATAGGTTTACACTAGAGAAGGTTCAAAGGTAACCCCTACCTATCTCGATGCAATTGTTTCTCGCCGAGGAATCACACTTGCATACATATTCATATGCATTTAGTCATGTTGAATTGATCTCTTATTCATGTGGGGGATTGTTGGAGTTTTTGTTTAAACTCCATGGGTTATGAATAAGAGG
>PYAF01000331.1:0-40301 GCA_007407185.1 Glycine tomentella
TTCCATGGCGTTCTTTCCCTTCCATTTCTAAACCTATTCCATCAAATCATTTCTTAAAAACTCTCAAAATTCAAAAGCTTTCCAAAACAGAGTACCTCATACTCTGTTTTGAGTTTTCTTGGAAAGAAGTGATTCCAATCCAAGGAAGATCGGGGCAAACGTCGATCTGGAGTCTCCTTTAGAGTTCATATTTGCATCACAATGGAAGGTGGAACATACCACGAACAGGCGATTTTTTGGGTTATTCCTTTACTGGAACAAACCCAATACAGTTTGAAATTCCGTCTGGATGCACCATTGAAACACTAAAGGCCGTCATCAAGCAAGTTGCGCCTGTGGGGGTTCCCCCTAATGGAATTCACATGTCATAGGTGGTAAGAAATTTGTTTTTTCGTCATCCAGCACATGCACAATATTCAGAGACCACAATCGAATATGACATAAAAGAGTTGATAAGCGATGAAGACGTGTTGAAAATGCTAGTGGAATCCAACTACTGGAAACGTCTTTGTCCAATTGAGATTTTAGCTATTTTTAACAAACCAGATATGTAGATGGAATAAGACATGTACGCCGAAGATGTTGTGTTTAATTATCGTTGTACTTAAAAATGTGTATTCCCCTTCGTTTTTTATTTAAGTAGTGTTTACTGTCGTTTGCCCAAAATTCGTGTCTGTTATGATTTCGTGTTATTGGCGGCATCTGTAGTTGTTAGTGTTTGCGGGGTTAACGTCTTTAAATAATAGTTAGATCGAGCATGATTAACATAAATGTTACAAACAAAATGTAAGTTATCAAATACAATCGATTACAAAACAACATAACAAATAAAAAACCCTAACAGCGACTAAAACTAAGACGGTGGTGACCACTACAAATGACGCGCCTGACGATCAGGTTGCCTTCGTTTTCGGGGTCGCTGAGAACTTCCTGGCTCCAATGGGGCTGGCTGAGATGGGCCTGCTGCATACGTCTGCACATAGGGAGATGGACATGGAGTGCCTTGGTCTGCATATATCGGCATAGGATGCTCAACAGCTGTGATGCCAAATGGTATACGTGATGGCCAAACCCCAAAACTTGATGTACTATAATCCAACTCATAGAGCATGTCGTCGATGTTAGAACTAGCCCAGTTTGGTCCAATATCACCAATACCGAACCCATAAACGTTAAACCATAAACCCTAACACAAACACCCTGTACCCATGCCTACCAAAACTTAAACCCTAAACCGTAAACCTCAAATGCATTGCTGCGACGTTTTTCTTTCGGGTTTCCATCAATGCGTCAACAGGCTCCTAATCCTCCGCAAATGAATTTTTATGTCCGCACTTGCGATCATGGGCCCCACTGTGGTAATGAATGCGTTAATCCACAGAGTGAAGATCCAGTTGTCATACCTGACAGGGAGGACTTGTCCTACTCGTGCATTATTTCCACTTGTGCATTAACCTGAACCCCCAAACCCTAAAAGCAAGAACCTCAACGTACATTGTTTCCACTTGTGCCAAGTCCATCATCATATACACAGAGAAGAAGCAAAACAGAACAACAAAGAAAACGTGTGATCATGTCTTTCTCCCATTCACCTTCTTCATCAGATCATGCTCATAGTCCTCAAAGTAACCCTTTAATCCCCAGAAACTGCTCTGAACTACTTGGCAAACGAATGCATCAAAGCAGTTGTTACAACTGTGATCAGTGAGGACGTTGGTCTTAGTGTTGTCCTTCCAAATCCCCCAAAACCAAACCTTTCTCACCTATAAATGATTCCACTATTCCCTCCAACAGGAACATACTGTGTCGTTGTGGCCATGACTCTTGCGAAATCAAATCACGCTATGGCAAGGACTACTATGCCTGCCCCATCAACCTAACCACATCAACAGTAAATCATTAACCATAAACCCTAACACCCTGTACTCATGCCCACCGAAACCATAAACCCTAAACCCTACCCCTTACAACCATGGACTGCCAATCCTAAACCCTATACCCAAAATCCAAACCATTTAACCCTAAACCCTAAACCATAAACCCTAAATCGGTAACCCATGCCCTAAACCTTAATCACAACATAAGCACTAAACCCTACACCGGAATCCATAAACCCTAAATCTGTAACCCAAGCCCTAAACCCTAATCACAACATAAACCCTAAACCTAAATCGGAATCCATAAGCCTTATATCTGTAACCCAAGCCCTAAACCCTAATCACAACATAAGCCCTAAACCTAAACCGGAATCGATAAACCCTAAATCTGTAACCCAAGCCCTAAACCCTAATCACAACATAAACCCTAAACCTAAATCAGAATCCATAAGCCCTATATCTGTAACCCAAGCCATAAACTCTAATCACAACATAAGCCCTAAACCTAAATCGGAATCGATAAACCCTAAATCTGTAACCCAAGTCCTAAACCCTAAACCTAAACCAGAAT
This sequence comes from Glycine tomentella, assembly GCA_007407185.1. Lineage (NCBI taxonomy): Eukaryota > Viridiplantae > Streptophyta > Magnoliopsida > Fabales > Fabaceae > Glycine > Glycine tomentella. The sequence continues at coordinate 2,449 of PYAF01000331.1, forward strand.
CGATAAACCCTAAATCTGTAACCCAAGCCCTAAACCCTAATCACAACATAAACCCTAAACCTAAACCGGAATCCATAAGCCCTACATCTGTAACCCAAGCCCTAAACCCTAATCACAACATAAGCCCTACAACTAAATCGGAAACAATAAACCCTAAATCTATAACCCAAGCCCTAAACCCTAATCACAACACATTAAACCAAGCCCTAAACCACATTAAACCTAACATCAATGTCTCTAACAAGTTCATATGGTCCTAACAATTTTCTAATTAAAAAATATAACAGATTAAATAACATGCACAATTGTTAAATCCACTTACTTGTCGACAGGGTTTCACTGTCGGCAGGGCTTCGCTTCAGAGAAAATCCACTCCTAAGCTCTAGAGAGAAGTCAGAGCAACTTTTAGAGAGAAGGTGGAATGGTAAAAAGTGAATTTTTGGGGGTATATATAGGCAAAATGGGACCCAAAACCGCCTGGCTTGGGCGTGTTTAAACACGCCTAGCCTGGGCGTGTTTGGGTGCACCATTTTGCCAAATATTTCCCCAGCTGCACCATTTGCCTAATTTTTTTATTAAATTATATTATTTTTAAATTTTAGCCAATGATTATCTGTAGTTGTTTTAAGTACAATATTTCAAGTGTTATAATGTTTCCGATGTGAAGTTCTTTTTATCATTTTAAAACTTGTTGTGGTATAGGGTTTTTTCTAAGTTAATTTACCCTTTCCCTAAATTCAATGGGGATTATTATATTAATTCAATGGCGATCCATGGAGATAATATATGATTAAAATATGGTTAGACTAAATTTCCTTTATTTTGGGATATAAGATAAGATGAGAACAGTGTCAGGCAACAATCTTGCATAGTGGTTTAGGTTAGTCGGCACCTGACCCGATAGGTCAGGGACTGGACTTGTCTTGTTGGACTCGATCTATTGGGCTTAGTCCAAGGATGATCGAAGGATATATAACCTTCTAGACTCAAGCATGATAGGGCGTAGAGGTTAAAAGTAATTAAATGGATCTACGATTGATACATTAGGCTCTATTCAAGGATGACTGGAGGGTACATAGTCCCCCAACCTTAAGTGTAGTAACACATAGTGGCTAAAAAGTAAAAGGGTCTACAATTAATCATTAGGCTCGACCCAATGATGACCAAAGGGTACTCAACTCTTACTCCCAAGTGTGATAGCATTTAGAGGATAAATAGTAAAAGTGTCTTCAATGGTCAAATTGTCAAGGTCGCTAAAGAATATTAGGGTGGTTTTATGTTCTGATTTTGTATTGGCCCTTGTGCACTCTTTTGTAAGTGTAGATTAACCTTTGACTAATGACTAGGTTTTACATAAGTTGAGTCCATGCCTTCCAAAATGAACATAAGTTGAGTTCATAATCTTGTAAACTAATTTGATAACCTCGTTGCACTTTACAACTAGCTAATGTATTTGTGTTGAAAAATTGACAAGTAGATTCGATAATCTTGTTATGATCAACGAAAAACTGAAGAGGTTCACTTTTTGGAAGATTCACAGGTATGTTTCCTAATCCGTCACGATTTAGAAATTTGATAAATTTGATAACCTTGTTATGCCCTACGAATACCAATTACAAAAAATTGAGTAAATGTAACGTATAGAAAATTTTGTCCAAGTAGACTCACATTTTAGTGCAATCTAATTAAGGATGAACATATTCATGGACGATCATTGAAAGTACGCTTATGTTTTCCTTTGAACAATTTCATGAGTAGAATCGATAGAACACACCTAGAAATAGGGTCTAACCTTAGAAGAGGCTCTACCAAATTTCTTACACCTTAATTGGGACCTCATCCAAACTTGTAACAAATGTTGAAGCCTCTTACTATGTGGAATTTAGGGTTAGCCCTTAGACAAGCTCAATGGACCTACCAAGATTTCTTATACCCTAGTGGGACCTTAACCTAGCTTGTAGCCAAAACCAAATCCTCTTAACTTGTCGACTTCTTTTTGTTATGAGGAACAAACTTTGGTCTTAATTGTTCAACCTCATGTTAGAGTGAGGACCTTGCCTAGGTCTTAATGTTATCGGTCAATTGCCAAGGTCTTAAACAGTCAACCTCCTATTGGAGTGAAGACCAAGCCAAGGTCTTACTTTGCTTGGCTAATTGCCTAGGTCTTAGCTTTACCAACCTTTGATTGGAGCGAGGACCACGCCCAAGGCTTAATATGCTTGGTCAATTGTCTAGGTTTAATTGATTGACCTCCTATTAGAGTGAGGGTAAAGCCTTGGTCTTACTTTGCTCAGTTAATTGCCTAGGTCTTAAATGGTCAACCTCTTATTAGAGTGAGGGTCAAGCCTAGGTCTTACTTTGCTCTATTAATTGCCTAGGTCTTAGCTGGTCGACCTCTTATTAAAGTGAGGACCATGTTAAGATCTTAACTTGCTCAATCAATTGCCTAGGTCTTAGCTGGTCAACCTCTTATTAGAGTAAGTACCACAAATATATGTATGAAAAAATGGTAAATTGGCATTAACAACATTAACTAAGAAAAGTATAATGAAAAAATAAGTCAAAATTTTGTTTATTTTGTCAAAAATTGAGGATGAAAAATATATTTTATCATGCCTTTGGAAATTTTTGTTGGGATAATATTTTGTTGGAGTTATTCTTGGGTAACTACACAACATGTCTAAGCGGATATTATGTATTTGATATCTTAGCACTACCTACGCTTCTATTTTAATATACATGTTTCATTTGCCTATTTAAAAATATTTTTTCACATTATTTTTCCATTTTATTTATCAAATCAATTATTTTACACTATATTTTTTTCTTTTATCTTTTTTTTCTCATACAAAACTTATAATACTTTGGTTCCTAAATATATGATTTTATAAAAATTATTTGTTTCTTTTGATAATACTCTTTTTAAGTTGTGTCTTTTATTAAATACCTTTTTTTAATCAAAATACTCTTAAGTACGTTCCAATAAATGTTATAAATTAATAAGATAAATTTATTCTCTATCTTTATAAGGAATATTGAAAAAGATGACTTATACACATTAATTAATTAATTATGTAGAAATTAAATAATTAAGTGAAAAGACAAAGATGATGAGTTCCAATTATTTTATGAATAATTATGAAAAAAATAATACAAATTATTAATAAATTTAATAATATTAACTAAATTAACAAACTTTGTTAAAGAGTTTAAATTAGTTAAAAAAAGTATCATATTTAGAGATGAAGGTAGTATAAATTATTTGTGCAAAGGAAAATACTAATAACACATCCTAAAGAATATTTTTTATTTATTTAATGGACCTCTTATTTTTATAGTTTCCAATTGATTTTAATGAATAATAGAACGTGTTAAAAATAATGGATTAGAGTTGTTTAGTATGTTTATTTTCTATTTTCATTTTCAGTAAAAAAAAAATAGTGTCGAAAAAGATGCTCCAAATTGAAGGGTAAAAAGTCGTTTTCAACATTTTGAAAGGAAATGAAAACGAGAAGAATGAAAAAACAAATTATCATACCAAATGAATTGTATATTTTCTTCAATAAATGACTGAAGGAGAAAGACGTAAGGAAATCAGCATCGAGTGGATGTAGTTAAAATATAATGGTTGGATTGGAAGATAGTTCAAAACATGAAATGTGAAGTCATAATATTTAAATATTATTTATAAAAAATTATTATGATAAGGTGGTTTATATAAAATACTCTTATGCAAGAATTTTAAAGTTTTCATTATCACCAAATAATTTAATTTATGTAAAATTTATCGATATTAAAAAAAATACGTACTCCGGAGTCAAGACACTTAACCCAATCCTTGACCACAGAACTAGTCAAGACACTTATCCTAAGTAAGAAATTGACAACCAAAAATCACATAAAATTTGGTACGCTGCTTTATTGATTGAAGGATCTCACTAAACTAGTAACCAGAAAAATTAATGGCAGAAACAAAGTTGAGCAGCCTCAAAGGCGAAAGATGGTCACTCCATGGCATAACAGCTCTAGTAACAGGAGGCACACGAGGCATAGGGTTCGTTCAATTCTCTAATGTCTTTAATTTACTTCCTTATATATTAATTCCTCTGTTGGTGTTAGTTATTTATTTTGTTTGTTCCATTGTGAATATATTAGGTACGCAATAGCAGAAGAGTTGGCAGAATTTGGGGCAGCTGTGCATATATGTGCACGCAAACAACAAGATATTGATAAATGTTTGGAAGAATGGAATAAAAAAGGATTTCGCATAACTGGATCGACATGTGATGTACTATATCGTAACCAACGGGAAAATTTAATGAAAAATGTTGCTTCAATCTTTAACGGAAAGCTCAACATTCTGGTACATATGATCCTCCTATTTAGATTAAATTTAAACACTATTTCGTTGCCTCTTTTTCTTTTCGTGTTTCAATCCCCACTTCCCAAATTGACTAGTTACTCGGTAAATGGTTTTTAATTTCTATAGATAAACAATGCTGGAACAACTACACCAAAGAACCTCATAGATTATACTGCAGAAGATGTAACAACAATAATGGGAACTAACTTTGAGTCAAGTTACCACCTATGTCAACTAGCACATCCACTTCTGAAAGCCTCAGGATATGGGAGCATAGTATTCATATCCTCCATTGCAGGTCTGAAAGCTTTGCCTCTTTGCTCTATCTATGGACCCTCTAAAGGTGTGTTTTCTCTATCTATATATCCTTTAACTAGAACGGAACGTGATAAATTTGGAGTTGTGTTAAAATATATAGTATAATCAATCTGCATATAAATTTTGTTTAGGAGCTATGAATCAACTCACCAAGAACATAGCACTGGAATGGGCAAAGGATAATATTCGTGCAAATACCGTGGCACCTGGTCCTGTTAAGACTTTACTTCTGGATTCTTTCGTGGTATGTATACACTCCGAGGCCTTTAAAGATTGATTCACATCATTCATCTTTGTTATATATTCTTAAGGCATATTTGGGAGTACTTTTTCAAATTTATAGCAAAAGAAAAGTGAAGACAGCGCGGGTTTTCTACTTTTAATTTTTCTAGTTTGATAATTATTTTAAATAAAAGAGATAAATTAACAGATTAATAATATATTTAATGTATTATTTATTTATTTATATAAATATTATATATATATTTTAACTTATAAATAAATAGTGCAAATGTACTTTTGATATTCCCATTTTCTTAATTTTGCACTTAAATTTCATCGATCGATTGTTTTTTTTTTCGTGCATTTAATCTTTCATTTTTAAAACTTAATTAAGTTTTTCATCCATATAATTTAGTATTTTTTTCGTTTTTTTTCCATGAAAATTTTATTTTTCAAAACCATCCCTTAATTTCTAAATTTTTTATTTAATTTCTGTCATCAAACATGTAAGAAAACATTAAATTGTTGAAATCAACACTCACCACATCAATAAAAGGTATCACAAATAATTAATGCCTCATCTATTCATTTTTTTTTTACACTTTTTCTCATTTCTTTTATCATAATTCATAGTAAAGGTGAAAATAGGTCAAATGGTTTGTTGAAGCTTACAACCTAAATTTAACTAACATCTTTAATAAATAGACTGTATCAAGTTAGACCTTAAGTAGACTAAACCGTAGTTACCCGACAAACCACCTAGCTAGCAGATTTTAATTTCACCCTTATTTATTGTGAATTATGATAAATAAATAAAAAACAAGAACGTGTAAAAGACAATGGATGTGTGTCAGTATTGATTGAGGGAAAAAAGAAAATAAATGATGAATTAATTATTTGTGTGTGCTCATGCAGAGAGTGCCTAAAATGTGTATTTTTTTTTTCTTCTTATAAGGTGAGGGAGAGAATTTGGAATGTTTATTAATTTTATATCAATTTTCAATTAAACTTATATATGATATTTAACGCTTAATTTTCTGTGCCTGCAAATATGTTATCTATTTTTTAGTCTACGTTTTTTTTTCATTTTTTTCTGTAAAAAAATAAATTTTTTCAAGAAAATTCTTTTTTTCTCATTTTTAATTCTATAAATTCTAATGACATGACATTTTTAATTTTGCCAACATGACATGTGTTGACTTGAGCATGGCGTCAACACTATTTGATGTTTTTTTAAAGAGTTTTATAGCAAGGATTAAAAATGAAAAGTTTGTAACTTACTGAGCCAACTCATGTTAAATGTAAAATGGGAAAATATTTAAATGTTAACTTCCTACATGGATCTACAATCGATATAAATCTTATTGATGTAAAATGGGAAAAAAAATACATTGACTTATGAAACAACGGCAACCTATATAAAAATGGCCGCTGTTTCTACCATGAATTTCTCTTCCAAAGAATCAACCCACAATTGCACTAAAATTGCATCTCAATTGTTTTTCTTAGTCAAATTATCACGCTCAGAACCCAAAACAATGCAAAATCACGTTGCTTCGAAGATTTGTATTACATATTTCGACTCCTACAGTTGTCAATCTTTTCTAGTTCTTTTATATATATATATATATATATATATATATATATATATATATATATATATATATATAGGTAGATAGATAGATATTATGTTATTAATTTAGCAACCTTGCTCAAAATCTCTATGTATTGTTTTTGCTATAGAAATCTACCAACGAAGCGGATAAAGGCATTAAGACTATGTCCCAAACTCGAGTTGGTCGCATTGGAGAACCTAAGGACATATCAGCACTGGTTGCTTTCCTTTGCCTTCCAGCTGCTTCATATATCACTGGCCAGATTATAACTGCAGATGGGGGTTGCCTAATTTAAAGTTAGCTTAATTATATTTTTAGTTTCTTAACTTAAAAAGTCTATTATTTTAGTTTTCCCTATAAAAATTTATAGCTTTTGGTCTCAAATTTTAAAAAAATATTCTTTATAGTTTTTAGTCAATTTTTATTTAAAGAGAATGTAATTTATGAAACTGAAAAAATATTCTACAATATTTTTTGAATTCGAGAATTAAAAGATGTAATTTATGTAACTAAAAAAAACATATTCTCTAATTGAATTTCTAAGTTAAAATATAATTAATCCTTAATATTGTGTCAAAAAGAAATGTATAATAAATAAATGCCCAAAACACAACTTGATTTGTCAGAAGCTCCCGAACTATATAATGATTATTAGTAGTTGTTTTAACTTTTAAGTATTATATAATGATTACAAAGCTGTCGTGAAAAAAAATAAAAGTTGATATTTCTGAACTGGGACAATTAATTCAAAAGTGTAGAAGCTTACTAGACATTACTATATCTTTTTCAGTTGTATTGTATCTGTCAAGAGATAAGATAACGGTGTAACCCATGAACTTGCTAGGAAAGTGTCATCCTTATCTCTTCTTTACTTATTATCACGTGATCCCTTGTATTAAATGGCTGGTGATGAATAAAATGAATTAAATATGTTTTTGTAAAATAAAATAAAAAAACTATATTTCAAGTGTTATAATATTTTGAATAAGTTTATTTTTATCATTTTTAAGTTAATTTCAAACGAATACATATATATATATATATATATATATATATATATATATATATTGCTCTAATTAGTTTGCTTTTGCTATTTTTTTTTCGCTTGCCAAATGTTTACCCTCACTCTTGCCTTTTTTTTCTACTGCTCACTCTTGCCTTTTCTTAATAAGTAGATATACTTCTCCAGAAAAAAAATTCTAAATATGAATCCTCATGTAACATGAGTAGTACCACAAATTTTAAAATTTAATTGCTAATTAAAATATTGGACAGTACACAAATTAATTATTAAATGAGATAGATTTTAATAAAATATTAAGAATTATAAATTATTTATTTTAGGCGTGGAATGCATATACAATAAATAAGTTATTGTGATTTAATACATTATAATTTTGTGTGGAAAAAATAAATAATAAGATAAACTTCATATTACCCAATTGGCCATGTAAATTAATTGAAAATACAAAATGAATGTGTGAAAAAATATGAATTTAATTTCTACATAATACACTCTTGGAGCAAGATAACTAATTTTAAATGTGACTACAAGTCTCAAGCAGAATATTAATTCATAATTAGTTCAAAAGATCGAAAACTCGTGAGAATACATCAAGGATCCCATTGAAGAGTCGAATTTCATAATTAAGGTGGTTACCACAAAAGATTGTTTTGTCCATGAAAATTAAAGGTAAAAGCGAAGATATTCAAAAAAGTTAAAAATAATTAATAAGAAACTCAAGTATATTATGCTATTTTCAAAATGAACTTTTTATATATGCATTTTAAGTAAAACTGCTCAATAACTTCGGTGACAGATCCAAAAATTTTAGTTGACAATATTCACATATATAAATCAGTATTTTAGTTTATGGATCATAGATAATAATTTTTTTTATATATTAAAATTTAAATAATAAATGAATAATTTTTAATATATAAATTACATTATAATTATAATTCATAATAAATAAATATAATTAATCAATAAGTCATTTGTCTGAGTGATACTAAAATCAATTTTCTCAAGTAAGCACTTGAGTTCTAGTTTTGTGGATGAAAAACACATTATTGAAAAGAGAAAATTTCATCAAAGGTGATAAACCAGATTCCTCAATAAGAATTAATTATCAACAAAAACAGTGGATACTCGATACCACAATGTTCGAACTCAAGTTATCGACAAAAGATTTTGTATTTGTAGTAAACTCCGTGAAGTCAAGCAAGTCGGGGACTCGACATGACATTCACAAAATTTATCCACACGTTATCGAAACACCACCAACCGAGTCAGAGACCCAACATGGAGTGTAAGGAACGTAAGCGTGTATTAAAGATTACTAAAGTAAAATTGCAAAAATAAATGAATAATTGACATAGCATTACATAATCAAAAAAATTAATTGAAAATAGAAAGGGATACAATATAAGTGGGGAGTACACTTAGTAATTAAGGGTGCATACATGAAAAAAGGAAATGCGGCTAGCAGTGCTTATTTCATTTCAAAATGGGCCAAGCCCAAAACGTAAGAAACGGTAGGTATGAAAATGGAGTTGTAAATAGCATTATTTATTTTGTTTCAAAACCAGCCAGACGCAACAAGTAAAGGGGTGTAGTTATGAAAATGATGGCTATAAATAGAATTATGTATTTTATTTCAGAATGGGCCAGACCCATAAGGATAAGGGAGTGTAGTTATAAAAATGGGGGTCTTAAATAGCATTATGTATTATGTTTCAGAATGGGCCAGGCCCAACAAGTAAGGTGTGTAGTATGAAATTGGTGGGTGCGAATAGTAGAAATAAAGTTTTTTTTTAGGGTTAGGGTTGGAATCGAGGCAGAACAACTCGACCCAATCCACAAATAGCACCAGGGTTGGAAAACCCTTGGTGCCTTTGCAACCAAAACGGCGTGGGGGAGGCAAAAGTCTCAACGAAGGAGGCATGGCCCCCTAACGCCACCGGCACGGGGGCATAGAGGAGCGATGTCGTCGTGGAGGGCAATGGTGGCAATGGCGGCACGAGGCCGCTTGGTTGTTGCATGCAGTGGTGGCGCAACGGTGAAGTTAAAAACATGAGGAAGCAAGCGAAAACGCGAGAAAGAACTTCTCATGCGTCCTCGAGCCACCATGAAATGGCTGAAGGTCGAGGTCGCGACGCGAAGGTGACCTCCAAGGCTTTTGTCGGCGGCTAAGGTGCCCACCGGCGAGATGAAACGAAGAGACACTGAGCAAGAAAAAAACGAAGAAGAAGATAGGGAAGAAGAGAGGGAATGGAGAGAAAGAGAGGGAAGGAATGAAGGGTCACCTAAGAGATCCCACGACGATACCAAATGGCACTGTTGGATTGGTCAATCCTCGTCCTCTGGGATTCGTGCTTCATATGTGTAATTTTTCTCCAAGATCTATGCCTCCTGTGTGTTTTATTTTTCTTCTTATGCACAGTCCCCTTCAAAGAGTCCATTAGGTCCCTTTGCCCCCCTTTTCTTTTCTTTTTCTTTTAATTGTTCTCTTTTTATTTATTTTTTTTTCATTTTCATTCATTTATTTTAATGGGACCGAATTAGGGTCTGACACATAGCTAGTTTTTCTTTTTGAGTTGAGACACACAATAGAACAGGAACTACTGCTATAAGTGCTTCAAGTTGTTGTTCTTCTACTACAAACTTTATTGAACATTTATTGTTCTTTCAACATTATGAAATTCACTTAATGCCAATATTCCTCCTTAAGTTTGGAATTTTATTTTTTCATTAAATTGCATTTGCAACATGTCTTACTGATAAGTTGATTTCAGGTGCATACTGAAGTGCCTTTAGTGATGGTAGTATTTTGAGATGTTGCAATACAAGGGATCTTCTTGACAAACACTTAAAAGCAACGGGTGGAAAAGTCTTGACCCGCTTTCCACCCGAACCTAATGGATACTTGCATATTGGCCATGCAAAAGTATGTATTATGTTTCACATTGTAATTGTTTATGTTGGTTGTTCTTTTTTCTTCCAACAATCTATTATTATATTTAATATAAAAACTTAATTATTGTTCAGGCAATGTTTATTGATTTTGGGTTGGCAAAAGACAGGGATAGAGGTTGCTATCAGAGGTGTATACTTTTTTCAATTTTTTTTTCGCTTTATTTATTGTTCACCAGAGTGCCTCTTCTCTCTTTTTTCTGAAAGAGATGGAGGTTGCTCTTTGAAACGTATAACATTTCGGGATTAGCTATGAGTGAGTGTCTTTTAGCACCTTGGAATTTGGATTGACCTATCAGATTTAATGTTTGAACTTTAAAATGCTTTATGACCAATATATTATGAACTTGTAACAATCTCTCTTGATTTTCTTTTAAAAACGAAGTCCTCTCTAGATTTATTCAGCATGTCTATATATATTGCAATCTCCCTTTGATATTTTTTTTTCTAGGATTTTTCAGGTCATTTGTAACAGTAGAGGGAAATTTTGTATTGTATAAATGCCCATAGGTTGCAATCTTTATCTTTTGTTCACTACTTAGGACCTTAGAAGTCAATAAAAAAATTGAGAATGACTGCTGACTGCATAGCTGCATTGTTTTGGAGTTTGGAACTTGTCAACTAATTGATGTTTACAAATTTTTGGAAAGCCTTTGGGCAGATATACATGTGATTAGTGGCACCTCATCTAATTATAGTAACTAGGTTGTAAGGAACGAAATCTGGTTATAGGCAGGTTTTTGCGTGACATTATTTTTTGTAAATAGTAACTAGGTTTTAAAACTAGGTGGAACTGGGACTCTTGTTCCCTCTTTTACTAATAACACACTGCTGACTTGTTGGCCCTCTTTACGACTGAACATTTCATGCACGTAACTAACCTCTCTTATATCAATTAATAGTACTTCTGACCAATGTTATAATGATTGACCTGATTTGTCATTTTGTGCATAACTTGTAAAATGTCTATTTTCATGTTAGGGATTAGTCAGAAACATTCTTAATGTCTAGTTACAATTTTAATCTCTCAAATTGCAATAAATCTATGAGTATCTTTAGTGATAGATCTTAAATTGAAATCTTAGACTACTTTTTGGTAGATTCCATAATGTCAAATAGGATTAAAGATCTCTTAAGATCTCTTCCATTTTTTCTTTAATAGTAAATCTCAATTTTGAGATCTTAAGGAGAGAGAAAAATGAAGAAACTTTATTTTTTTTTAACAATGTGCAGATCTTAAGAGATCTTCCACAAGAACCCATCTTCCATGGTGGAGATCTCTTCAACTCATTTATTGGGAGATCTAATGAAAATCAGATCTTAAGTTCAAGATCTTTGCTTAAGATCTTGCACTAAAGATGCTCTAAGTGACACATTATGCCAATGAATGTGTGACTAATATACATTCATTTTGTTGCATTAAAATCCTAAGAATATTAATTCCCTATATACTGGACATTTTATGACAAAATCAAAGATGTGTTCCTAAAAGTGTTTTGTGTTTATTAAATTTCTGTTAAAATTCCTATAATCCTTCATTAGAACTTTGTAATTGAACATGCACTATAACTTTCTTTGTTCCAAGTTGATGGCTTCTGGCACTTTCCAGGTATGATGATACAAATCCTGATGCAGAAAAGAAAGAATATATTGATCACATTGAAGAAATTGTTCAGTGGATGAGTTGGAAACCATTCAAGGTATGTTGGTTTGTTTTGTAGCACCTCGTTCATGTGATTGTTCCAACTTAACTATTTAGATGTTTAACAACTTTGTGATAATATTTGCAGATTACTTGCACAAGTGATTACTTCCAAGAATTGTACGAATTAGCAATGGAGCTCATAAAAAGGGGTCATGCTTATGTTGATCATCAGGTTGGTATCTAAACATCTAAATAGCTTATTACTAAAAATGTTTAACTTGTTTATTTGTGTAAAATGTTTCATTGATTCTTTATAACAACCTCTAAATAAATTAATTTATTTAAAGAACTAATTTTGGATAATATATCCTCTATCAACCTTAATCGTGTTAGTCCCAAAGAATTATGATGTTTACCTAATCTTTATTTATCTGAGTCTTTTTTTTTTCTGTCTATTTCAATCTAGATAAACTTGATTTCATTTAATGATTAATTTTTAGAAAAATTCTATTTTAAGTAGTCATAGTTTTACATCAATCATTAATGCATACTATTAAAATTAAACATGTTTTATTTATTTAATTGGTTTAGGTAAAAGAATTAGATCACTTAAAGATATGTATTTTTTTTTTATAAATATTTAACTAAATTATATTTATATTGAGAATTTAAATATATGCATTTTTCTTAAATGCTATTCTAGATATGCATTTTTAATAAATATCTAACTAAATTATGTTTATATTGAGTATTTAAATATATGCATTTTTTTAAATACTATTCTAGATAAATTATATTTTTTTATAAATTAATATATATAAATTATAAAAATTAAAAAATTAAAACAAATTAAAAAAAACTGTTACATTTTTTAAAGAAATGTAAGAAAAAAATAGAAAAACAATTTAAAAAAAAAAACTAAAAGTTTGTTTTTGTATTTTTGCGGTGAAAAATTTGTTTACCTTCATGTAAAAAGTGGATCGAAAGTTTTAACCCACATTGTTTATCAACAGTCAACCCATTAAAAAATTTTAAAAAATTATTTTATCTTACTAATATATTTTACTTTGTCTCTAATAAATAATTGTTTACTGGACAAATTAAACAGTTTAAGTAAATAATATAATTTACATGTTAAATATAAATAAGTAATACGCATGTTACGTTGTACTAGTATCTCGTCTGTTATCACTAACACAACCACAATATAATACAAAAAACTCTTATTCACGGTCACGTAATGCTTTTATATGAATTAATTAATGGGGAAATTGAATACTATACTGGGTCATTGAACAAAACAATGTTTGGTTTAAATACGTAATGCATGTATACGTATATCGCACCAAGTTGTAATACTGGGAGTAAGCTATATTACAAAGACTATATATACGCTGTTTTTTTTTCTACTTAATAATTAAGTTATAATCATGTAGTAAAATAGATATAATCTTGTAGTTATTTTTGTAACTCATTTTATAACCCCTTATTTAAAATTAGTTTATTTTTATATATAAAAGTTGACCCAAATTAATGTGGAGAAAATAAATTTTCTTGTGAATGATAAAAAAAAACTAATAACCATTCAATTAATCTTATTTCATAATATTATTATTATGGTGCACCCTTCACCCTTTATTATCACCTCTCTTCTTCAATCCTACTATAATCAGTCATTGTTCTACTGTCATTTCCTTTCTCTCTCTACTAAATTCCACGCCTCTATATCTTCAATCTCCAAGACCTTCCTAAATTCTTCACTACAGAGAGAATCAACCATAAACGGATCGGTTTACTTTAAAAAAAAAATCAAAATCAAAAAACACGAAGATGTCTTCTTCGATCTCTTCACGGGAGAGAGCAATCCAAAATTTACTCTCCTCCTTCTTCCGCGGAGCCGGAGTTACTTTGGCGTGGGATTGTAGCTGTTGTCTTGGAATTCTCGGTCATTGTTGTTGCTAGCGTTGTGGTGGTGGGAAAAGAAGGTCCGATGTCGATCTCGGGAGCAGCCTTGGGGAGGAGTGAAGGTTTGCGGGGGCGAAGGTTCCACTGCTTCTGGACGGAGTCATCGACGTTGTTGTGCTCGGCTTCGTGTGGTGGTGGTGATGGTTTGAGAGGGAGGGAGAATTGGTTGCCGGCGATTCTAGATCCGAGGCGGTGGGGGAAAGAATCGGGTTCGAAGGCGTGATTGGAATGGAGTGGCGGCGGTGGTGCCGGTGGTTGGCAGTGTTGATGTTGTTCTTGCCCCATTTTAAGACGGGAAGGACGAAGTTGTGCAGAGGCTGCAACTTCACTGAAGTTGGTGCCGGTACGGTGGGTGCACCGTTGCCTGAAATCGGCTCTAGTGGCTACAAATGGTGGTTGCTAACAATGTAGCTGCTGTTAAAAAGAGAAATGGTAGTAAGGTGTACAGGATACAACATAATATCATGGCAAAAGAACCTATATAATATAATTTAAATAAAAAATTACTAATTTGGGATTGTCTGGAAACTAATTACAAATCTGGGGCAGTTGGTCACGCCCAGAACCAGGCGTGACTAGGGGGGCAGTCATGCCTGGTTCTGGGCGTGACCAACTCTTTATAAACCCCAAATTTTTACTATTCCCTCACTTTTTACTGTTGCGCCTTCTCTCTAAAGGTTCTACCTTCTCTCTAAAGGTTCCCTCTTGGGTTTTGAGCGATTTATCTCAGCACCAAAACTCTGCCAACAAGTAAGTTAATTTATTAATTATGAGTTTTATTTAATATATTATTTAGTTGATTTTTAAAATTGTTAGAGCCATATGATTTATTTGGTATTGTAGAAAACTATTAGATTTTAGGTTATAGGATTTAGTTTAGTTTAGGGTTTAGTGGTAAAGTACAATAATTTAAGGCTTAAGTAGAAATATGTTAAATTTTAATAATTTTAGGTTTATAGGATTGTAGAAAATCGCTAATCCTAGGGAATAGTGTTTAGGTTTATAGGACTCTATTGGAGGTGGAAACGACTCAATGTGGCGCCCATATAAGAATTTTCCAGCTCTTCAGCTTTGCAATGAAAATGACATGTGGGTATGCGATAATCTCAATTTTGATGATGAATTAGAATCCTTTGCTCACTGCTTGAGAGTCTCAGAGTTGGTGGGTATGGAGTGTATACAACAATACTCGCCAAATCATGTTGCTATGCAATTCGGAATGGATCAGGACATTCCTGGTATGCTAGCACATTACAATAAGAACCCTTGGATAAGTTATAGTCAGCCAGTAATTGATACAAATTTGTACTTGGAAATTAGCAATAGTTATATTAAAGTGACATATGAATTTATATCAATTCGTTGATATTTCTCAGCATGAGCCACAGGTGTATATGGATGTTCCCCGTGGGCGTCGTGAGGGACATGGACTAGAGCATCGCCGGAAAGCCATGCCCCATGTTCCTGAGCCTATAGGAGCTCCCAGGGCTCACGTTGATGGTTGCTATAGGCCTCCACTGATAGGAGCCACATACAGCAGTCAGCCTTTCTATTACCAATCGTCTCAACAGCCAGACATGGGGTATCAGGGGTTCAGTAGCCAGAGTGACATGCCTCCACCGTCAGAGTGGCAGTCACAACATGTGTATTGTGCGACTTCTTTGGCCATGGCATCAGAGGAGTGTGGGACTAGTAGTGACGTTCCTGGTGGGGAATGGAGTGTAGAGGAACTTCAGAACCTACTTAATTGTAGTCCGAGCGGTTGTGGAGATTTCCCAGCACATCGAGAATATGCCACCCCACCTCCTGATTATCCCCGCCCAGCATCGCAGGATCAGATGAGTGCATGCCCACCTGTATATGCAGCCCCTTCTCAAGCAGGCCCTTCTCATGCAGGCTCTTCTCAGGCAACCCCTCCTCAAGCAACCCCTATTCAGGCAGGATCTTCTCGGTGACGTGGTAGACGGCTATTGCCCGATCGTCAAGCGCGTCATTATCAGTGGCCACCTGAGTCCTAGTGTTTATTTATGTATTTGTATTTGTGTTTATTTATTTATTGCTTGTAGTGGACTTTATTGATACATTTATAATAGTTTTATGCACAACCTGCACCAATTTGTTTTTGGTTAACTTGTTTAGTTTATTATGCAATATAAGGCTCGTCATTAGAGACTTAAGAAAGACCATGAGGCATCGACAAATAACCTGCAAATAGGGCGGGACTGAACAAATGGGGCGACACTAAACACGCTGAAAAAGGGCGTGACTGAACATGCCTAACAAATGGAGGCGTCATCGAAGACGCCCAAGTTAGGCGTGATAGAAAAGGGTGTCACGCCTACATTTGGGCGTCATTGACCCTTATATAAGGCTGACCATCCACAACTCCCTCAATCTGAATACTATGACATTCCTAGGAGAAATAAGCAATCAGACCATTGCTAACTCAAAATTAGCCTTCATTTTTCCAAATGGATAGATGAAACACAACGAAACAGGTGTTTATTTTGAATGTCCCTCTCCAATACCAATGCGGGTTCCCGATCATTGTTCTTTTCAAACACTGAAGAGTAGAATGTGTGACACCCTTATGCTAAGCAGTGACCATTTTGTTGATGAAATCTACTACAGACAGTCATCCCTACATGCAGGTCAACAATGTTTTTTTCATTTTTTTTAACTTACCAATGATAACGATGTTTGTCTAATGTTAATGTGCAATGAACAAATGTCGAGCGTTTGCCCTATTGAAATATTATGCACAATAAACAAAACACCTGAGGGTATACTCAGCCTACTTCAATCCACCATCGTCTCAACACATGATGCAATGCTATATCACAACGGCAAGTGGAACATACCACGGCAAGGCGATTTTGTGGGATATGCATTCACTGGAACAAATCCAATCAGATTTGACATTCCTTCAGGATGCAACATTGAAACACTGAAGGATCTAATCAAGCAAGTTGCGTCTGTTGGGCTTCCCCCTTATGGAATTCACAAGTCACAAGTGGTAAGAAAATTGTTTTTTAGACAGCCAACGCATTACTCTTATTCAGACAACACGATCGAATATCCCATAAAAGAGTTGCTAACCGATGCAGACGTCTTGAAGGTGTTAGCAGAATCCAACTACTGGAAACGTTTTTCTCCAATACACATCTTAGCTGTTTTTAGCAAACCCGTAGCCGAATTGCAAGAAGACAAATGTGTTACACAAGATATGTGAAATTGTTATTTTGTGTTGTTATTTTCTTATCTCCATATGTGTAGTTATTTGAATTGTTGTTATTATTTCAAGTGATGGTGTTGATTAGTGTTGTTATTTTTTTAATTAATGTTGTTATTTTCTTATCTCCATATGTTAAACTTGTTTTCAAACAATTTTTTTATGCGAATTGATGAAGATGATTAAATGCTAAACATAGTATGAAACAATATGTCATTCCCTAAAATACAAAACATTTTCATACAGCTAATATTACAGACATGACCCTAAAATCATGAAACAGCACGACGATTAGGACAAGCTCTCCGATTATGTCCAACAGCCTTGCAAATTCCGCATCTGGTGCGTCTTTGACTGGTTTCGACTTTGTCCATTTCGTTACGAATTCTGGTCGCCTTTGGACGACCCTTTCCACGCAACATTTTCCTGTCGAGTATGATAATTGGACCGTCACTCGGTGGAATAGAATCTTCATTACCAATTGGTTGCCATGGGATTGAATAAGCCTGCACCAAATTACTTACGAGGAAGATATCATCCACATACCGAAAAGGATTCTGACGAACATGTAAAGCAGCAGCTGCGGCGTGACTACATGGGTATCTGAAGGCCTTAAACTTGCCACATTGACAACACCGTTGTCCAAGGTTGACTGAATATAACCTCTCGCAACCCTTCTCCACCTTAAATTGTGTTTGATCAAGATTATATGTGCGTACGTGGTGGCCTAGCAACAGTCTGGTTATGCCTCATAGCATCAACCACATTTTTGCAATGCCGCGTTGAAGGCTCAACTTGTGAAATAGCCGCCTGACCCCTCGTTAAAAAATATTCAACCAATCTGTTGTACGTGTGTTTCACCAGAGCAGTGATAGGCATGTTTCTTGCTCCCTTCAACACCCTGTTGACTGATTCAGACAAGTTTGTTGTCATATGGCCAAATCTCCTCCCCTCTACATCATATGCACGTGTCCACTTTTCTTTGGGGATGCTATCAATCCATTCTGCAACCTCAGGACTGCTATCACGAAATCGTGCTAACGCCACCTCAAAATCAATCATACAGGGAGTATAACCTACAAAACAATCATCCCATTAACACTAATCTACTTACGCATATATCCATTTAATATATTCACAGAATTGTTAACCATACCTAAATTCATCAGCGTCTTCTTCAAGCGTTGATTTCTGAACTTTTGATTAAAATTACTGGCAATATGACGAAGGCAAAACACGTGACGAGCATAAGGTGGTTGCCAACCAGGATGATTTGCCACAACAGACAGTATGCTTCGGTCCCTATCTGAAATCAGACAAATGTTTTGCCTTTGAGTAACATGCAAACGAATGTTAGCCAGAAAGTATGATCAGGCTTCCAAGGTCTCCCCATCAACTATGGCAAATGCCAGTGGCAGACATTTGTTATTGCCATCCTGAGTCGTGGCAATCAACAATTTCCCTATATACTTCCCATACAAATGAGTGTCATCAATCTGAATCATTGGTTTGCAAAAGTTAAATGTCTGGCAACACTGTCCGAAAGTCAAGAACATGCGATGAAACACACACTTTCCTCGTACTAGTCGATTTGCCACAAAATAATCATTGGTTTGAATATCATAAAAAGAACATGGTGAAAAATGAAGCATGTAGCCACACCAACGGGGCAAAAATGCATATGATTCTTCTCAATTCCCGTAAATCATTGTTATTGTTTTCTGTTTCGCAAACCAGGCCTTACGATATGAAACTCTAAATCCAAATGAACGGGTGATACTTTCCCGAACCAATGCAATCGACATAGACGGTTCCTCCTTGATCATTCCTAACAATGCAAATGTAACATTCACATTAAAATTAATAACCTTAAAGAACCATTATTGAACACATATAGAGGAAATTTAAAAAATACGTACCTACTACAATTGAAGTAATAACATCAGCATCAAGCTGTCTATGACCCTGTGAAATATGGTCATTAAGGCAATTGTGGTTGCCACCCCATCTTGAAACAATCCACTTCTCACTGAACGTCGGTTTAATTACGCTAACCCTCCATAGGCAATCCTCGTTATGAGCAATACACCTCATGCTAAACTTGTTAGGCTTGCTCTCAACCACATATGCTTCTTGATGCTCCTTCATGAGGTTCCGCTTACATGCCATTTGTGCGTCCTTTTTGGAGGCAAATTCTTGTTTAACAAACAACGCATCCCCTAATTGCCATGGACCTTGAACTGAACCCGAACCGGTAAAAGATTCTTCTTCGCTTGGATGACTCCAATCAATATATGTGTAGTGAGGAATTCCATCCCAAAAAGGAGTGACCTCAGCACCTTCAAATACCAAATCAGTTGAATAAATATAACATGCACACTAAAATACTATAACATACAGATATACAAATTTTATATGACTTCATCAATCATTTTAGTCATGTTACATACCTTCAACAGGTTGTTCTGATTGTCTACATCCTACGTCCAGATGATGATGGATTTCAGACGACCCCGCATCAATGCCTGCTTGGAATTCAGTCGCATCCACACCAGCATCATCATCATTATCCGATGCACTAGCATCCTCTTCAAGAAGATGATCTTTCATGGCAATGTTCTCATCGTCATCGTCTTCATCGTCATCCATAACCCAAGTTGGGTCATGTGAATCTTCCTCAGACACGTTTACAAATGAAGCAGCATATGACGATGTAGGCTTACCAAGATTTAAAGGAACTGACCTAATGGGTTAAACATCATCTACCACAGTAAAGTCCACATATAACTATAAAATCTTTCGTTGGCAACTTAAAAAATTCTTCCATTAGCAATTCTATGTCTTCGTCATCCACAACTTCAAAACCCATGTATTGTTCACGTTGCCATAATCTTCCCATAACCTGTGTGATACATTGGTTGTCTTGCAGACCTAATTTTTGGCGTATCTTCAGATGTAAATCACCCATTGTCGAGCTTCGATTCATACGTGTCTGCCTTTTATCCCCTTCAAAAACAACACTCTGTCTCCCTTCAAATTTCCTTCCATTATAAAATAACACAACACAAACAAACTCCTCACCACCTGAACTCATTTGTTCCACTCAACAAAAACTATAACTTCTTGACAGAGCTTCGTTGTAGACATAAATTGAAAAAAATTGTGTTAGAATATGTTGTTACCATTACTCATAAACCATAGACCCTAACCCTTACACCACCCTTAGACCCATAAACCTTAAACCATAAACCATAAACCTTACACCTTAAACCATAAACCCCTACACCCTAACACCTTCAACCCTAACCCTTAGACCCTTAAACCTTAACCAGTAAACCCTAACACCTTAACCCTTACCCCTTAGACCCTAAAACCTTAAACCTTAAACCATAAATCCTACACCCGATAACACTCAA
Organism: Glycine tomentella; assembly: GCA_007407185.1. NCBI lineage: Eukaryota > Viridiplantae > Streptophyta > Magnoliopsida > Fabales > Fabaceae > Glycine > Glycine tomentella. The sequence continues at coordinate 23,202 of PYAF01000331.1, forward strand.
CCCTCAGCCATGCACCCTAGACCAAGTAAATTCAATTCAACAATTTTAATCAGTAAACCGTAAACACTAACAATTTTATAATATAAACACTAACTAAACCCTAAACATTAAGTAAATTCAATTGAACAATTTGAATTCAACAATTTTAAGCCTAAACCCTAAAACCTTACTTCGTAAACCCTAATTCGTAATCCTTCAACCCTAAACTGAACTAACTAAATTTATTAAAATTATTGCAATTGACAACTAAACCTTAAACTAAACTAAATCCTATAACCTAAAACCTAGCATTTTTCTACAACATGAAATAAATAATATGGCTCTAATAAATTTAAAAATCAACAAAATGATATATTAAATAATACTCATAAGTTAATAACTTAACTTACTTGTTGGCAGAGTTTTGGTTCAGAGCTAAATAACTCAAAACCTAAGAGTGTTGTGCTTCAAAAACCTTTAGAGAGAAGGCAGAACCTTTAGACAGAAGGCACAACAGTCAATATGGTGGAAAATCGAAAATGGAGGGTTATAAAGGAGTAGGCCACGCCCAAAACTGGACATGACTGGTCACGCCCAGAACCAGGCGTGACTACCCCCTTAGTCACGCCTGGTTCTGGGCATGACCAGTCATATCCAGTTCTGGGCGTGACCTATTACCCCAAAATTGTAAATAGTTTTGAAACAGCCCCAAATTGATAATTTTTTATTTAAATTGTATTATTTAGGTTCTTTTGTCTAATATAATAGAATATGGTCAATCTAAAGAATGTTATTTTTTCTTTTTACCATACACAAAAAAAATTACTTTCCCACCATAGGTTTTGCCATACTAACTACACTGAAATTAAAACCTACAATTTTATAGATACTACACAACCTCTCCCTCACTAGGCTGATCTTAACCGTTAAAAGTAAAACATATCATGCCTTTTGAATAAAAAATGACTATCATTTAATCAGTTGTGTAGCGTTTTTGAAAGGTAGCAATATTATTTGAACTAAATGAGTAAAATGCATTGACAACTTCTGAACTTTTATGAAATTACGTAATTTTTTTAATATTTATAATATCCTCCTTTATAATAGAATAATAGTTTCAAACAATTAAAAATGTTAATATATATAAAAAGGTGTAGATATAATATTTTTTAAACAATTACAGATTTAGTATGAAAAAGATTTGCATGATTTTATAAAACCCGTAAGCTATCGTACTATTATTTAGATTTTGTTAATCAATATTCTTAAGATATTAGTTACAAAATTAAAAAATAAATATTTATTATAAAAATCCATAAAAATAAAAAATAGTCATAAACAACAAAAACTTACACATCTCAATAATTTTTTTCATCTTTTTTTTTTCATCTTTTTGGTTCCTTAACCAATACTTTAAGGATACTAATTAACATTTATCTTATGCTAACAAATAATCAATATAATTTACTTTTTTTATAACCACCACAATTAAAACCTTTGACTCACGGTAAGTTCCCAAGATACCCCACAAGTTTCAATACTTTGAATCCATTATGAACTAATCCTCAATCCAGAACCTATTCTAATTTAAAATTTCTTATCCCCTCTCAAAGATATATCATGTGAACACAATTCTTCTCCCACAAATTGTCAACTTAAGTACCCCCCATGTAACACTCATAGTTTAATATCCAGCGGTAAGGCTCTACTTTTCTACCAAACACTTTCATAGTTCTCTATTTAGGTCATGATGATAATGCCACACCAGAAATGAGTTCAAAGATAGCTAATGCCTACTAGGCACATTGTTCCGCAGCCAATAGCAACCCTAAAGCTCATAATCCACACCAAAATGCAGCAAGTACACTAACGAGGGCATGAACACAATCATTTATAGCATTACATAAAAGAAGGCCCTCTTGAATATTATTATTGTAACTTCTTTAAAAAGAAGTTGCCGTTTGAAACTGAGAACTGCTATGGTAGGGTCAGCTTTTACACGAGACAGTGTTTCTCCTAAGCTGCAGAAGATGCAGTAAAGGACATAGCACATCCATTCTGTGAAAACCTCTTGGAACCTGTGCATTTCAAAGAAAACATACCTAAGTACTTGCTATAAACAAATTAAATGCATGAATAAGGGATGCATCCCTTCCAAAAATGTGTTAAAGAATAAAAGATATAAGAATAAAATATGTTTTTAGTCCTTGTCCTCTCTATGAAACTTGATTTTAGTCCCTAGACTTTAATTTCATCAATTTGGTTGCTAAACTTTACAAAAACGGTGATTTTTGTCCCTCTTGTAAATCACTACTTTTCTAAAATTCAAGAATCAAAATTGATTAAAGTACAAGATTAATACCATTTGAAAGGACGGGGACTAAAAAAATATTACCCGAGATATAAAGAGGATCATTTTCCATAAGTATGTTAAGCACTAAAAAATACATTTAGAATGATTGTCCAAACATGCACTTGGCAACAACTTAGTCATATTTCGCTACCTCAACAATGAAACAAGCCCAACTGTTGCTGGAACGGCTTTCCAAGATCCCTTTCAAGATGGTGACATCCAGCTTCCGGATCACCTGAGCAATCTCCAAGAAGAGTCCATGCTCGTTGCATATCATCTATTACACAAGTGGTAAGCAGTTCAATAAATGCAAATTTGTATGATTTTATTAATTTTATTTTGAGAGTCAAGTAGCATGGAGAAGAAATAGCATACCTCTATGAGCATGTGCCCTGAGCATTCCAGATCTTCTATGACTATAGGCCAGGATAGTTCACTTTCAAAGTCAAATGCACAGCTCCTTCCTGGGTGGCTAGCACTGACTTTCTGTCTTTTGCCCTCAGGAACCTAGGCACCAACTTGACAATGTTAAGCTTAATCAAGCTGTTGTAACAAATTTTAGGTGCATTATTTTGGATAAACAGCTTAAGTATTAAGTGTTTACCTTTGTATACCTTGTTTCTATAATTGAAGAGGAAACAGGGTTAAACTGTTTTTAATATAAGTTATTTCTATAGCTATTCTAAAGATCTTATTAAAATGAGTTGAAAATATTTATAAGCATTTTATGAGCTGTTTTCTTAAAGCTCTTCCAAATCTTTATGCAAGTTTATGTCATAAAATGAGTTGTAAATATGCTCTTCCAAATACACTTTCATACATTTTTCCTTTGCATTTCCTTTTCTTGTTGTATGTTACCCATTATCAAATTCCTTGGCTTAAAGGATTGAAGTTTTTGTGCACAATGGATTGCAATTAGCAAACCTAAAGTTATTTTCGATGACCAACAAAAACAAGTTTCCAAGTCTAGGAGATAACATTTGCATTTATTTAATATAGTGAGCCTTACCGCCTGTTTAGCAATTCGTTTCACTTTCTCGGCCTGGCTTGTTATCTTTCTCAAGTACAGCATGTGCTTTATGGTCCGTTCCAAGAGGTTGTCAATGCTACACTGCATATCATAAGACCAAAGTTAAAAAAAATTCACAAAGTACAAAAAGGGAAATCAAACAATTAGCTTTTGTCCTGAAACATAAATTCTTACCCTACCGCCTTCTGGGACAAGTTCTCTCAACTGCTTCATCCTGTCCATGATCAGCTGTCTATCTCTTGGCCTTGACTTTTGGTTGTTACCAACTCTTGTTCTTTTCTTGCTTGAGCTAGAGAGCTTTGGTCCTCCAATAGGCTGCATATGACTATTAGCCTTTTCCTGTCGTGCCTTGTCAATCAATAAGCTTGCATTTCCATCAAAAGATGATGTAAAATGGTTAGAAAATTCATCTTTTCCCTTGACCATGATTGCAGGCATAAGATCATTTTTCACATCTGAACTATCCACAATCAAAGTGCTTTCTTCTGAATAATTTTCTGGCCGAATGGAACTGGTAAACTCTGTTGGCATGGCTGTAAGAGACCTAACACCGTTGGATATACTTGAAGTATCATCAGCGGCACCACATAAATTGCCAACAACAGCATCTAAAAGATATTCCAGATCAACATCTTTGGGAAACTCCAAACCTTTAATATGATCATGCTCTTTTTTGTTGATTACAAGAGTTGACTTACTGTATGTTTCCTCAACAGAGATACATTTTGACATAAATTTGCCTGTCTCTCCATATGAAACTGATCCAAGTACTTTGTGCAATTCAGACTCTGAGGGAAAAGCGAAGTCATTCACATTCTTAGCATCATGACCAGTTTCAATGCCTCCAAGTTGTTCATGTGTCGTATTTATAACAGAGGAAGAGTCCAATCCATTTGACATTTCTCCAAATACTCCAACATTGTTGAGCAAGTGAGACCAGGACCATATCTCTTCTTCCATATGATTTGGTTTTGTCTCCACCTTACCGATTTGTCTTGGAACAATTGGCATCTCAGTTGATGAGGAACCTATCTCATTTTCATTTTCTCTTTTCAGAGAGTCTAGTAGATTTTCTCTAGAAAAGAAACAGTCATCCTGAATAAATGATAGCATAGTCGGGTTCAACCTTGAACCATTTGAATTGAGGGCAGCTGGACTAGTTGAAACTTCACTTTTCAATATACTTTTTGTAAAAGAAGATGATGATTCATCCGAACTGTCCATCAAATTATGCATTAGGTCTGAGAATGACAAATCTTGACAATCACTTCCCAAATTTAAAGGGGTAATATCTGCTTCCAGATAATGAGTGGAACGGAATTTCTCCTTGATATTGGTAACAAATTCCTTGTCTTCAGCAACCTAAAATGTTGACAGGACAAGAAAGCATCATGTAATCATATTAAGCATAAAGCAAAGATTTTCCTCAAAAATACACACGATCCCACAAGTCGTTAACAACAATAGCACCAATTAGCACACTACATAAGAAAACCAATTTTTGTGCCTAAACCTGTAAGGTATGTGAAAACTGAAAAAAAAAATGAGCTGCAGCAGATATGCAAAATGCTAATAGATTGGGTGTAATAGACCAAAATTTACAACTATTGCTCCCCACATTTTATCATCTACTGTGCACCCTTCACTTTACAGCAGTCAAATCTAAAATTTAAGATAGGGAACAAAATTGCCAGAATTCGTTGCACAGGATTAATAGATATGCATGGATCAGGATATAAGTATATAACTTCAATTTGTAAAAGCTACAGCCTGTCTGGGTCAGGATCCAAATATAAAATATATACATACCGCTTCAAGTGAACCAAATTGCAAAACCCCTAGCGGAAGCACAGGTACAAGCACAATAGTCTGAAATAAATTCAAATTATCAACTTAATATTAACTTGAATTGCACTCATTAATTGCGGAAATAATATGTAAGGCAAGTCTAACATAAAATGATTAGTCACTAGCACACTGATAAGTCCACATGCAAAATGCCTTGTAATATATCCAGAAATTAGAAAATGAAATCAGATCATACTTATAGTACGAAGTAAATAATATATAAAGGCAAGACATAATACCTTGATGCCACATGCAAATTGAAGAAGCCACTCATCAGGACACTGGAGAAGGAAAAGATAACAGTTATTAAATATTTCAAAGAAGTGAGCTTAATTTTACTTTTAAGTGGAAATTGAATGCATAGAATCCCACCTCAGTGATTAAATCTGTGTCAAATTTACTGGTGAGAATATCCTCATATGAAGCCCAACAATGATCCCTGGCAAGAGCTATTTTGCCAACAACCCTGAACAAATGATATTAAGCTTATTGAATTTGAACCATCTTTATATATCATAATACAAATATTTTTCTAGTTCACAAGAATACAATAATTAATTTAGCACCCTATCCTTCCTCTAAGGACACAGAAACGTGCTACTTTATGACATCTTGCATTCCAAGAAAGTAATATGTAGATTGCAGAATGACTAGATCATATGCTTTCCTGGCCTCTATCTAGAAACATTCATTTGGAATTTTTCTCAAATATAAAACATACTTTATATTTTTTGGAACTCACTCCCAATGTGAATATGTAGAAGAATAATTTGAGGAAATTAAAGAAGCAAGTATTCCCTATAAATCAAAATATTTGTGGCTTAAGGTTTCCTGCAAGGATTAAGAAAGTCATTAAATGTTCTCAACTACAAACGAAAATAAGTTCATTTCTCTATATTAACAGCTCACTCCATTAGAATCCACTCATTTTTACTTAGCAGAGTTGTCAGAAGAAGACAAGGGTAAAGTTAGAAAACGTACTTAATATTTTTAGTTTTCTAAAGTGACAATTATTTTGAATCAGATGGAGCAATTTGCAACAACTTTAGATATAAAAACAATAAAACCAACGTTATTACCCTTCTCCTAAACTGTATTTGTGATGAGACATTTCAATCATGAGTAGTCGAGCCGAATAATCAGAAATTTCACTGCTTGAAGAATATAACTCATCTGGGGATTTGAAACTGGGGTCACCCCATATACTTTCCTCAACCTCATCTCTTTTCTGGTAACCATTTTCCCAGGTCAAAGTCCTAAAACAAATAGATTTGTGTCATATATGCTAGATCTTTAATTCTAAAGAGGAAACATAACTTCATTCAACATACTAATAAGTCTATTTACTAGTGATAAGTAACACACTAGATGGGATGGTTGACATTGATTTTACTCATCTTAATAACAACAGTTCATTGTTTGCTTGAATGGTCACTGAGTAATGGGATTAATTTCCAATTTGATCAAAGGGATTTTGACCTTGAGGTTCTAGATTGTGTTTCTCAACAAACAATTGAGTAGGTGAAAAGAAGCTTTTAGATCATATTACCACTGGTTATATTTATAGGAACCTTTTCAGACGTTTATCTTGGTCTTTTCTATAAGACACAACAGGTATAGTATTCTAGATATAAGATAAAAAGAAGCTTGTAGACAAATTTCAGCTGATAATCCAATTAATCCGCATCCCTTTTAAAGAACTGCAACGCAGATATATAGAAGCAACAGTATAAATTAAACTATCAAAGTAAACATGAGTCATCATTTTAAATGATCAATTATATCATTCTCTCAATTAGAAAACTATTAACAATTATTAGCCAAGGAACTTACATAGGAAAATGTCGGTCAAGCTTCCAAAAAACAGCATATTTCCATTGTGTGTGATCACAAAAGCCCTTCAACAACTGTGTTATAGAAGTGGCTTCCATCTATCTTTTCTACTTTCCAGGACTATGCAAAACAAAGAAGAAACACAACAGACAAACCCAATAGCAACTTCAAACACACGCCTAGCTTCCTCTGTATGAACCTCTCCCTGCTTGTTTAATTCTCAAACCCGCTCTTCTTTTGATCGGTGGCCCTGTTGCACTTAGGAGCATGAAAACAACCATAGCTTGGCTCCTCCAACACAAGACTATGAGAGAGTATGTGTTTAGAGCCGTACTGTCACAATCAATGATGACCAGAAGTGCTCACTATTTCCATTTTTTGTGCCATTTTGAAGCAACTTGCAGACAAACTCCAACAAAGTGCTTTTAGAAGAAAAGCCCCAAAGGCCTAAACTATGAATTAAGCCTAAAAAAACAGCTCAGCATAGAAGAACACACATCCTGCAAAACCAAAATACAAAACTTTTGTCAAGAAAATTTGACCAAAAAGTCTATTTGATTACGTGAAAAATTTCTGCCAAGAAAATAACAAGTCAACTCTATAAAATGAAGAACCACATCCCACTATATTACACTTTGCTCACTCAGAAATTCAGAATAAAAGAACCAACCCAAAAATCAAACTCCTATTTTTCTTGCTGATTCATTTTCTCAGCAACCAAAGGTCATCATCATTCATCACATTTGAAGCAATAACTGACAAAACAACGCCTATGCTGATGATGCTTACCACTCTTGTACTGTTGACTGTGGAATCAAAGAATTTCACCATATACAAATTCATTACACTCCATGAGAAAGAAGCCGAGTGAAACTACCCCACCCACTTAAAAAGAAGAGATTTTGATGGATTATCAATAACCCCAGAAGGTAGAAAAAGTTGAGAAAAAAGAGAGGGGTGGCACTTTGTCTTTTGCACTCCAAAAAAGTCCACACAAACCAACAAAGCTTTGGTTTTTTTATTCTGCTATTATACATGCCAACAGCAACATCAACAGCACAACCCTTTATATAAAAATCACGGTCATTGGCATTCTCTTTCATCTTGCGGACTTGAAAGTGATTCAAAGGTGGATTTCATAAAATGGGGGTGGAGGAAGGTGGGATGAGGGCCCCACAGACAGGGACACTGACAGTGACAGAAGCTGCTGATGATTCTACTGCACTTTGGAGCGCGTGGGAAAAGGAATTTCCACTTTCTAATGACATTAACAGTAACAGTAACAGAGACAAGTTCTGTTTTGTTGTTGAATCTTCTCCTCGGTATTCTCTCTTCATTGCAAAAACTCATTATTGCACATTGCCCAAGGAAGCCCAACTCGTATAAAAATCGTTACCATGCTGACAAAACAACAAATATGAAAAACAAGAAAATTATGCAAAATTATACACTAATATTGCAGTATTTCAACTAAAATATATATTTATTCTCATATATATAAAAATATTTAAAATTTATTTTTTAAAATTTTTATTACATTCTTTTCTTCGTAAAATTGAAATATATTATTTTTTATTCAGACTTAAGTTCAATAAATCTAAACCTACAATAATAACATTTTATATTTATGATAAATATATTCAATGAGGGGAGAGGGTTAAAGATTTATCCGGTGTGAAATATCGCATTGTTCGAAGAACCCTAGATACTGTTGGAGTAAAGGATCGTCAACAAGGTAAATTTGATGATTTTATATCGTTTATGTATAAAATTGAATGTAAAATTTCACATTTTTTAAATTAGTTGTGCATACAATTGATATAAAAAAGTCATGCACGTATGTGTTGAAATCTTGCATGGTTAAAAAATTACACATGTTTATTTTGTGAGGATTAAAAATCTATTGAAAATTTTGTAAAAACGATTTCAAATATCCATATTTATGAGGATGAAAAATATATTTTAGCCTAGTATTTATTATTTTCCTATACTATATTAGTGGTATTTACTGATTTTGTTGATGACTAATTTCGACCGTGAATCTAACTGACCACCTTTAGTTGATTTTTGATTCAAATATTTTATTTTATTTTATTTTTACACCTCTTTCATTCTTTTAAACCAACCAATAGATTATAAAATGTTACTACTCAAGCAATTGAAGATAAATATGTCCTTACATCTTACATATAGGGTGTGTTCATCTGCGATTGCGATGAAAGTATGAACTGAATGTTGAAGATGCGATGAAAGCAGTTGAAAGTTGTTTACCGCCTCCGTTCATATGCGTAGAAAGTGTCCTTGGAAATTGTAAAAAGTGTGTGGTAGGATCCACTTATTTTACTTTCACTTAAAATTGAGATGAAAGAGGAGTGAAAGTGTATAGTTTTTCCTTATTTATCGAACTGCTCTCAACACCTTGTGGGCCGTGTGATCATCCCAACTTTAATCTTTTATAAATTTTTCTCTTCTTGAGAACATATTCAATTATGAGGAGTAGAAATTCAGTTTATCAGGAAAGGACTATGAACATAGTCGATTTAGTTTTGAACACATTCGATTTAGTTTACATACTCAATTTTCTTTCAAGGACAAAATGGATTATGCTTTCACCAAATTCAAGGGCACCTTGTTTTTAAAGGATCTCCTGTGTCAAATTCAAGGTCATATTCAATTATGCTTTTGCCAAAATTGATTATGCACTTTCCTTTTTTAATAACAAAACACCAGCATGTAATTGCAACAGTTTAAAAAAAGGTTTTTCTTCCAGAATCTCACTTTCATCACCATTGAACAACCTCATTTTCATCTCTCTTTCATTCCTTTTCATTTTTCACACTTTCATTCTTTTTCATTTCTACGGCCCGAACACAAGCATAAGGTAATCTTCAAAACTTAACAATAAAAAAAATAATTTTTATGTTAATTAAAAAATTAGTTAATATTATTTAATTTATTAATTATACTTCTTTTGTCCCAAATAACTAATGTTTAAGGTTTTTTCGCACACATTAAGAAAAGCAAGTATTAAAAGAAAATTGTATTATCTTTAGTCGTATATATATAAGAAATATAAGACAAATCATCATAATGCCACAACATTATGGGGTATTGTATAACACTAGGGCGGACCCAAGTATAAAAGTTAGGGAGAGGAAGGGAATATAACTTAATGAATTTATAATAAAAAATATACACTAACTATATTTTATTTATTAAAAAAGTCCAATTAATTATGTCATAAAATTTTGTTAAAACAATTCCAACAAATGTTTGGTGCAATTTGTTGTTTAGTTTACTTTTCCAAATTTTATGTGATGGCGTTTAGATTATAAATTCAAAGCTAGACTCATACACTTAAGCTACAAACATGCGGAGTCTCACAAACAATTACAAGAAGAATAAATATGAGATGATCAGAACAAAAACATATACGAAGAATAGTAAACAAAAAGAGTGTGATTGTTTGTATGTCTTAAGATTCAAGTTAATTATCAATTCCTCATATAGTATATGTACGTGTATCCTATAGACAAAGGTTAATAGTCCAAATTAGGAGGAGTATTTGTTCTTTTTTTATAAGACTCAATCCATATGTTTTTGTTTAATTATTTTTATATCATAATACTGATAATTAATTGTAGTGACAAACAATTAAGAGAAAGAAGTATTAATAATAAGGGCAATTTTGAAGAAGAAAAATAGGACAAATTTACCATTATCTATTAAATTAACAATTTTCCATGATCATCATAAATTAGGTAATTAAACCTTATAAATAAAAAGACTTAAATGCAATTGTGGTCCCTCTATTTTTCAAAATCCGTAATTTTGATTCTCATATTTTAGAATAGAGACATTTAGTTCTCCTATTTTTTAAAATCCACAATTTTAATCATCTATTTTAAAATAGAGACATATAGTCTCCTACTTTTATAAAATCTACAATTTTGGTCCTTTGTTCAAACTGAAAGCATTGGCTATAAGAGATTAACATTAACTATGACATAGATTAAATAAATTATTTTGTATCACATCACTAAATTTGGGCCACATTAAGTTAATTTCTTACCGATCAATGCTTTTTGAATGAAGAAAGAACCAAAATTGTGAATTTTACAAAACTGGAGGACTACATGTCTTTATTTTAAAATGGGGGGATAAGATTGTGGAATTTAAAAAATAAGATGACTAAATATCTCTATTTTAAAATAGAGGAACCAAAATTACAGAGTTTTAAAAATAGGGAGATCAAAATTACATTTAAGCAAAATAGAAATAAAGGTAACATTATTTCTATATTCATACTCTCTTAAATGAAAATATTTTCAATATTAAAATTTTATATATTATATATATTAAAAAAATATGGGGGGCCAAGCCCCCTCAACCATGTGTGTTGGTCTGCCCCTGTATGACACAAGTTGTTGTTGTTGAATAGTTGTTAAAGACATGAATCATGTATCTGTAAGTCGAGTCAACTACGTCAAGGTCAACTACTTTTGCCATGGAACGAAAAATATCCACCATATCTTGATTACTCATTCAAATGGTTGGCAATTACTCTCGTGCTGTTAAGCAGTTGAATATCACTTGCACAACAGATCAAATCATTGAAGAGCAAGGAAGAAAAGGTGTAAACACATTTCTAGACTTTCTATCACTAGAAGAACTATTTTCCATTTTTTCTATGATGTTCCGAAGCAATGAAATTCAACCATTTTGTTATGGTTGTTACATTAATAACAAGGAGTGGAAGTCCTAGTTCCCTACCACTATTAAATATTGGAACTATTGGATTCAACATTTATGGGATTGTAACCCCAACTGCATGAAACATAGTAGCACAACAATTTCATTGTAATTGTTCTTTACTAATGTTAATATCATTCTGCAATGTTTCCCAATAACTTTTTAATCTATTCTCAATGAATGTTGTTGTCTTTCCTTATTATTTTCCCAACTCAAAATAAAGAAGTGAGCTAGTTCAAGAGAGTGAGTGACATTAATAGGAATCATTAGAGATCACAATCTGAGAGCACCCAAGGATAGGCAAAGCTTGATTTTCTATATTAATATTAATTACGCCTTGTCTAGAGAAAAATTGACCAAACAATTCATGGATATTGAGAAAAGGTATCTAATTTTCTAGCAGTATTAGATCTCTTAATACCTCTTCCATTTTCTCCCCTTCAGCTCTTGGGTCGGGACAGTCCATGACAAATGGCAGTCTTGAATTCCATGATTGCTTTCCTAACAAAGCAAAATTAAAGGCGTACAAAATACTAAAGCTCATTCCACCATTAATATTTGTTGTACATAACTTGTCCTAAGCCAACCAATGTATTCCCTCTCGTTGTCTTCTTCCACTCCCTCACCAAAATGATTTCATCTTTCATTGACTAGCAACAGCTCCCACCCTAAGTGTGGACTAGAGGGGTGATCACCCTAGGCCCTTAGTAGAGAAGGGCCAAAAAATTGTATGCTTTGGTTTTATAAAAAAAAATCAATATGTTTTTTTACGTAATTAATATAATGCTAATATCTTCACCTTCTCTAATTTAATTCCAAATTTGTTAATTCCAAATTTCAAGTTTCCAACAATCTGAGCATTTTATTTTTATTAAGCATTAAAGAACTTCCACCATTTTCTATGATTGTGGCAACGAAAATAATATTTTTTTCACCTTAAATAAGAAGAGATTGAGAATGATTCTATCATACACTCAAACCAAATCACCAAATACAGATAATCTAATATAGCTAGAAGTGGAGTGACTTTTAAGTCAAGAGAAATTTCTTTCTTCTTGAATAGCAACAACTCTAGTTTTGATCTATGATTGACACAACAACTCTGCAAGACACACCCACATTCTGCACATAGTAACTTACACAAAGTTTGATGGTATGTACTTGAGACTTGAGTTCTTCACTTTTTCATTCAGTGTTGCTATTTATAATTTTTTTTTTGTTTTGAAAAAATTGATAGGATTTGAAAATAATTAAATTAAATATGTTGTATGAAGAAGAATAGAGGACGTGGCTCACTGGCTTGGTGGTTGGTAGCAAAAGAAAAAAAATGAACTGATCATCTATCATTACCTATTACTTTAAGCCTTCAACTGTTACTTTAGTTTTGTTATAGATAAAAATAAAACTATTACTTTAGCTAAATCTAGAGTGAAACAATGATTGTTTCAGTTATTTACAATTTTTTCTTGCAAGTTGATAATTGATATTGTTAACTAGTTTGGCTAATTATATAAAGATTTTTTAAATTTTTTTTATAGTGTTTGAATTTAGCTTTTGGAATTAGTAAACGTGGGTACTAATATTCAACTTTGACTTCTACTTTCAGGTGTCATTATTCTTTTTCTTGAGTTGTTTGACCATTTGATTTCTTTTATAAAATGTTTCCTAAAAAGCATTTATCTAAAAATGAAAAAAGAAAAAATAGAGAACAAGAGGAATATTTAATAAAATCACAACAAGGAGAAATTGATAAATTTGTTTTTAAAAAAGTAGGATCTCATGAAAATATTAATCAATCAAATTAAAATTTGCTCAATAAAAATCATATAGGTGGGAATAATGAAATTAATGATTGAAGTGAGCCTAGTGATGTGCTAAATACATCCAATATAGAAATATATTGACATTGATGAAGAACAACCAATTCCTTATTTAGATATTTATGATCCTAGAAATTTGAATAATCTTGATGACAAAACAAGGGATATTTTAGTTAAGAATGAGTCTATAAGAGAAATGAATCTTATTTTTCCTTTAGATAACACTTCTAGACATTTTTCATATGCTTATTATTCTAGAAAGTTGAGCAATGGTGAGATAAGTGGTAGAAAATTGTTGGTTTATTCCAAACATGTTGACAATGTATGTTGTTTTTGTTGCAAGTTGGTCAAAAATAATAACAAGAGTTTGTTAGCAAATGAGGGCACAAGAGATTGAAAGCATATTAGCAAAACACTTAGGCAACATGAGAATAGTATTGAGCATATGACTAACATGAATATTTGGAATGAATTAGGAGCAAGATTAGATAAAAATCAAACAATTGATAAAAACTTACAACAAGAGGTTATGAAAGAGAGAGAACGTTGGAGACAAGTTTTACTTAGGATATTTTTAGCTGTGAAATGTCTTTTCAAATATAATTTTGCTTTTCGTGATCCAATAAAATCATATATATCAAGATAACAATGGTAATTTTTTGGGCTTGATTGAAATGATTGCAAAATTTAATTTGATCATGCAAGATCATGTTAGACGCACACTACTGCAAATAGGTCCTTTAACGACACACAAGCTACGACGGTTCTTTCATAACCGTCTTTGTATGTGGGGCGGTGGCATTTTTGCAATTAAATGGAAGTTTACAAGGACGGTTTTCTAAAACCCGTCGTCGAAGGGGAATAAAGAAGACGGTCATTCAAAGACCGTCATCGTTTTTGCCTCATACAAAGACGGTTTTCTAAAAACCGTCTTTGTTTTATTTATAATTTCAAATTAAAAAATTAAAATTAAACATTGCTATTTCCATCCAAAACGCGCGTTGTGCCCTAGCCCCTTCTCTTTCACCAGTCACTCCCTCTCTCTCTCTCACGACCTCTCTCTCACGACCTCTCTCTCACACCCTCAAAGCTGTTCGTGTGTTTAGTGGAAGGAATGGGTCTTTACTCGAAGCTCTCTCACTCTCAGTGAAGGTAAGAATGTTGTCTCACCCTTGAACCCTCTCTACTTTTGCAGTCTCTCACGCCATTGTCGTCTCTATTGAGTCTGTTAGGGTATATGTAAGAAAGTATATTACTAGCTAGTACTCCTAATAACTAAATAATAGTATAATACAGTTAGAATCAAACAAAAGAAGGGCCGTCAAAGTTTGTCGCGTTGATTAAGAAGAACGGGTTCCCAACGTTAAATCAAGAACAAAAGAGAAATTTAAAAAAACCATGGATAAAAAGTTTGTTATTTATAGCTTCTAGTGACGTATTGGAATTTAGCCATTGTTGATAGAATGATTCATGGGCTCGACCCCTTTGTTCCCCTGTCCCTTTTGCTGTTTCCATTATAGCCCTAATGCTTTCATCACATTTTCATATATGATATAATTAGGAATATAAATTTGTTGCAATTTGAGTTTAGTGGGTGAAATTAACATGGCTATTTTGTAATACTGTCTATTGTACATCAAATTGAATTCAAGCTTCCCCTATTTTTCTGTAGTCTGTGCAGCATTTGAACCCTGTGCTGGAGTTGATATTGAATTTGCAGGAAGCTCTATAAAAAATTTAGAGCATTGGTAAGAGGCTTAGACATGTTTTAATATATATTTTTGTGAAATTTTTTATTAGTTGAATCTTTTTGTTCTACTCCTTTCTTAGTTTAACTTCTTAGTTCTGGGAAATGATACTAATTTCAAACACTAGAAATTCAATGGTTTTTCTATTTAGTTGGGGGTGGGAATTCAAACTCTTGATTAATGGGTGTTCCTCTTTATTGTATGTATGTGCCTGTGAAATTTTACTCGTTTTCATAGGTGCAAGAAAATGAGTATTCTTGCAAAACAGCCGATTTATGTACGTGCCTGTGAAATTTTACTCTGGCATGTAGTGTATTTAAATATTTGTGTAATTACCAAAATTGTAAACTAACTATTAAATCAAATGAGTGTACAAACCAACTATTATATAAGGTCTGTATAAAGTTCACCCCACTGTTTCTTGTTGGTTAATGTTTCGCTGCAATGAGTGGGCCTAACTATTAAATCACTGCAATGTAATATGTTTCTTGTTGGTTAATGTTTCTTGGTGGTTAATGTTTCATTTCCAAACTTACTAAGTCTGTCCATGCTTGAGGTTTTGTGAACATTAACTTGTATTGTACTGGTCTGAGTTGCTCTATGCCATTATTTTTTCCAATTTCAGCATTTGGAGAAGACAGCTTGGAAGAGGAACAACAAGAATCTCGGTTGGGAAGAAGCCCATCAAGGTTTGCTTTCTTTTTGCATTATATGAAACAAATGTCTAATGTATATTAATCTTATTCTTTAAAAAAATCATTTTCATTTGTATATATTTTGTGAATTTATTCTCTGAAGTAGTTAGAAATTATTATTATTTTGGTGGAAACAGAGAGAATACATTAAGGTGATTTCATAAAATAAGTAACAGATGATTAATTAGTTGATTGGAAGTGGATCTTAATGACCCTTAACATGTATAGAGTAAATATTTAATGACTCTTAACCTATGCAAAGTTACACAAGATGTAAAAATCCTTATACTAAAATAGCATGTAGGCATTGTTAAAATAAGTGAAAGAATATAGCAATAACAACTTTGAAAATAAATTATTAGTAATGTTGCAGCATCTCATTACATGGGTTAAAGGTGCTGTTGATGTTTGTTAAAATGTTAAAATGCTAAAATGTTTGATAAAGATTAAATTTGGATAAATAAGCGCCAATTTTTCAAAATCTCTCTCAGAAACCAGAAAAAATGTGATTATTTCTCCAAATAAGTTTACCAAACACTAAGTAGAAGAGGTACGTCTAAGATATATAGACATAACCTAGCTGAAATTAATCTGTCAGTTACAACTGACCAATAACAGAATTCTTAGCTGGCATATGTTAGTTAACTACAGAGTCCAAAATGGTACTAGGACATACTCTAATATATATATATATATATATATATATATATATATATATATATATACACATGCAAGGATCATACAAAGCATCATCTTGGTATTAGAACCAGAAGATAAAAAAGAAACATAAGAAGAATAGAAACGCATACCATAAACTGATACACGTTCAGAATCAACAACGTTCCCAGCCAAGGAAAATGGTAGCTCCCTAACAGCCTCAACTCTATTGCTCCAAGCATTCCATGCACTACTACTAGCGGTGGTTGACGTCTTTGTGCTAATTTTCTCATAATCTAGCTTTTCTTTGGATGGCGTCACAACTCACAATCACTGTTTGAGCGATGCCATCCTCTGTGTGTAGATGTTTTGCATCTTAAGGACT
>PYAF01000331.1:40401-93611 GCA_007407185.1 Glycine tomentella
AGAGTGGAATACCCTGGATCAGGTGATCAATACAAGCTCAACCTTAGAATCATGGACAAGGACGTATTTTCTGCAAATGACTTTCTTGACCAGACTACGTAAGTCTTCTATAGCTTCTTAAATTAAGTGCTCAACCTAATATGAGTTGCTTTCATTGACTAAGTGGAAAATGTATCCCTAGCCTTTTAACTTAATTGCAATTTAAGTACAGGGAAATTTTCATTTGAAAATTCCATGACACAGGTTTGCCTGTCCTTGGTGGCATGCTTATCACATGTTACGTTGGACTCCAGCCTTGAAATGTTCAGCATTTATATTTTCCTCCCATCCATTTTTGTTTGCAATGTAAAACCTGGATATTTGCATATTAGGTTCCACATAGATGAGGCAAAGCAAAGATCGCCCTTAACTGGGACATGCAGTCTCATTTTCAATCATAGATGGTTGTATGATATTAATTTCATGCTGGCATTTCATGTTACAAGAGGTATTATTTAAAATTATTGGTTACATGGGTGTTCAGTATGATTTGACAAGTTCTAACTCTTGAATAATGTGAATCTGTTCTTTGCTCAATTATATTTGGCATACAATACTCTGTGTTGGACATGTTTAAGCTAATGGTTCCTAGCTAGCCTTTTGCCACTATTGATTCCTTCAAGTTTTGCAATAGCAGATGCATTCCGCTAGCTTTTCTTTATATATTGTGATGCCTTGCCCATGTTGTTATTTACTGGATCTAATGGCAAATCCATTTGCTTTTTTAGTTTTTTAATTGGATTTTGTAGTTTTAAATAAATTTCAAATAATCTTAAACATGCAATGTGTTAAAAAAATGTTTCTTAGAGCATCTATTATTAAGCCTCCTTATATTCATATACATTGCATCTAGCTACGTATTCAATTGCAAAGTCAACATCATTATTAAATTAATTAATAGGTTTGCACATTCTAATTGGATAAATATAATTTCAGGTGAAGTGCAATTACATCATTCTGGTTGCTCAGGCAAGTGATCACTCATGAGTGTCAGATGCTGAATTCCATTTTGATTTGAGTGGCACTGCTGTTGATGCCATGCCAGTTTATGTCTGTAGGGAAAACCTACGCAACGTTGGCAAAATTGTCATTCAAAATTGTTGTTGAATTCTGTCATGTAATTATAATACAATTTTTTTGCTAGTAACTATTTGATTGATTTTGTACAATTACATTGGTCACTTTGTATATTGCTATGATGAATATAATAAATTCCATTTATAATATTGCTATGTTGTATCTAATTTTTTAACAGGTGCACCAAACAAAAATACACGTTAAAAAAAAAAATTAAATAGCAGAAACAAAGACGGTTATTCCAAAAACCGTCTTTGTAAGTTCACCTACAAAGACGGTTTTTGGAATAACCGTCTTTGTATCTACATTTTAAATAAAAAAAAATATTAACATAGCAGAAACAAAGACGGTTATTCCAAAAACCGTCTTCGTATCTACTTATTAAAAAATTTAAAAAAATTATATTACCAGAAACAAAGACGGTTTTTCGAAAAACTGTCTTTGTAAGCCCACCTACAAAGACGGTTTTTGGGAAAACCGTCTTCGTAGATTACTTTACAAAGACGGTTTTTTATAAAACCGTCTTCGTATATACGTTTTAAAAAATTTTAAAAAATTATATTACCAGAAACAAAGACGGTTTTTCGAAAAACTGTCTTTGAAAGCCCACCTACAAAGACGATTTTTAAAAAACCGTCTTCGTATCTAATTTTAAAAAAATAAAAAAATTAAATTAGGAGAAACAAAGACGGTTTGCTACAAAACCGTCTTTGTAACACACCATACAAAGACGGTTTTGGAATAACCGTCTTTGTTTGTCCTCAAAAAAAAAAAAAAGATACGAAGACGGTTTTTAGAACCGTCGTCGAAAGGTCCAACTTACAACGACACGCGCATAGATGACGGTTCTAGAATCGTCGTCGTATGTGTTTTAGAACCGTCGTCTTTTGTCCTGTTTGTAGTAGTGGCATTCAAAATCTTAAAATTCATTATCATTATCTTGGACATAAAATTCAAAATGAGATGATTTCCCTTTTGGCCCATAGTGTTAAAAGTTTCATCATAAAAATCATTAAAAAGGAAAAATATTTTTCTATAATTCTTGATGGTACCCCTAGTGTGAGTCATTAAGAACAAATGACTCTAATAGTACGATGTATAAATATGTCAAATAATAAAATAAAAATTGAGGAGTATTGTTTTAGAAATTTTAAAAGTTGACAATTCATCTAGATTGGGACATTTTAATGAATTTCAAGATGTGTTGAAGTCTCGTGATCTTAAATGTTAATGATGTGAGGGGTTAAGGCTATGACAATGGTTATAATATGAAAGGAAACACCAAGGATTTCAAAAGTGATTTCTTGAATTAAACCCAAAAATATTGTATATGTCTTGTTCTTCACATAATCTTAATCTTACTCTTAGTGATACGGTGCACTCTTGTGTTAAAGTTGTTTCCTTTTCTAGAGTTGTTCAACACATATATTCACTATTTTCTAGTTCGCCAAAAAGATGAAAAAATTTGCTCGATATTGTTCCTGGGTTAACTATGAAATCTTTGTATAATACTCGTTGAAAAAGTCGAATTAAAAGCATTAAAATTATTAAATTTCAAGGTCCCTAAATAAGATTGGCTTTGCTGGAATTACATAAATCTTGTGATGATGCCAAGTCAAAAAGTGAAGCAGAAAGTTTGGTTAATGCACTTGAAAATTTTGAATTTTTGTTTGGTATGGTTATTTGGTATGACATCTTATTTTCCATTAATATGATGAGCAAAAAATTATAATCTAAGTATATGAGTGTTGACACCACCATAAAACAATTAGAAGGTGTATTATTATTTTTTGAGAAGTGTAGAGATGAAGGTTTTGCACATAGTATAGATATTGCTAAAAGTATTGCACTTGACATGGATGTAGAGCCTATCTTTCCAAAAAAATGTCGTGTTTTTAGGAAAAAATAATTTGATGAAAGTAATGAGAATGAAGTAATTTTCTTAATTGAGTGATGAGTTGTTTACAGTAAATAATTACTTTTTAATTGTTGTCGACATGGCAATTACCTCTATAAAAAAAACATATTTGAGCAATTAAAGATATTTGAAAGTATTTTTGGATTTTTATTTGATTCAAATAAGTTGAAGTCATTAGATAATGATAAGTTGAGAAAATGTTGTACTGATTTTCATCTTTCCTTTTCTCATATAATTTATCAGACGTTGATTTCAATGATTTTTTCTCTGAGTTGAAAGTGTTGTAAATGCCTAATAACTTAATGTCAACCATTGAAATTCTCGAGTTCATCAAAAATGTAGATTGTTATCTAAATGTTTCAATTGGTTGTAGAATTTTATTAATAGTGTTTGTGACTGTAGCATCAGTTAAAAATTTTTTTCAAAGCTAAAATTAATAAGAACTTATTTAAGGTCATCAATGTCACAAGAAAGGTTGTCTGACGTAGCAATTTTATCTGGATTAAATTGTTGGAAAACATTGATGTTGATGTTATCATAAATGATATTCATCTCAAATGCTCGAAGAAATCACTTTTTATGAGTTTTGTGTATTTTATTTTGTAGGTGATAAGCGAGACAAAAATATTTTATTGATGATAAAGATAACATTGAAGTTGATTGTAGAAAAAAAGGCAATACATCTTTTTATTTGTTAAAATTATAGTATTTAATGTAATCAAACATTATTTTTTAATAAAATTATGTGTTTAAATTTTAAAAAAACATTTAAATTTTTAAATATTTATATATAAAGGGTTTGTATCTATTGTTTTGCCCTAGACCCCTAAAACGTCAGGGCCAACCTTGACCAAGAAGGGGTGGAATCTAATACATACTCATGTAATATGTAGGCACAACTTGCACTATTGATTTCAAGAGTATCTTTCTTCTAGCCATTGAAAGAATTTTCCCAC
Source organism: Glycine tomentella (assembly GCA_007407185.1). Lineage (NCBI taxonomy): Eukaryota > Viridiplantae > Streptophyta > Magnoliopsida > Fabales > Fabaceae > Glycine > Glycine tomentella. The sequence continues at coordinate 44,392 of PYAF01000331.1, forward strand.
TCCAAGATTTTTTTCTTAAACTTTGTCCTTAATATAATTAAAGCAATTGAATTCTCACTTTTTTTAGGAAAAATGATAGTTAAGAACTACATAAAAAGTTCGGATAACAATGAAAAGAGTTATCTATGCGCAACAAAGTTATAACCACACCTTATGAGATTTCTTTCACATAATGCAACAACATTACGGGGTATTGTATGACACAATTTGCTTTTGTTGTTGTTTTTGTTGAATAATTGTTAAAGGCATAATCTTGTACTGTAAGTTAAATCAACTAGGTTGCGATCAACTCTTCTTGCCATGGAATGACAAAGATCTACCATATATTGATTACTCATATTCAAATGATCGACAATGACTTTCTTGCTTTTAAGCAATTGAACATCACTTGCACAACATATTAAATCATTGAAGAGTAAGGCAGAAAAGGAAGACATGTTTCTATACTTTCCACTACTAGAAGAACTCATTTTCCATATCATTTCTATGATGTTCCAAGGCGATGAAATTTAGCCACTTTGTTATAGTTGTTCCAATAATAACCAGGAGTGGAAGTCATAGTCCCCTACCATTATTAAATATAGGAACTACTGGATTCATCACATATTGGATTGTAACCCTAATGGCATGGTGCATAGTATCACAACGATTTGGCTGTAATTGTTATTTACTAATACTAATATTGTCCTGTATTACTTTTCTAATAATTTCTTTCAACTATTCTCAAAGAATGTTGGTTTTCCTGAAGCTAAGAATGAAGGAGTGATCTAGTTCAAGAAAGTTAGTGGGATTAATTGGGTTTTTTGTAGTGTTAGAGATCACAATCCGAGAGCACCCAAGGATAGACAAAGCCCTATTTTCTACATTAAAATCAACTATGCCTTGGCCAGAGAAAAGTTTGAACAAACAATTCATGGAGAATTAAAACAATACAAAATCTCTTAATACCCCTTCCATGTTCCCTTCTTCAGCTCTCAGGTCAGGACAATCCATGATAGATGGTAGTCTTGAATTTCATACTTGCATCCCTAACAAAGCAAAATTAAAGGCAAACAAAATTCTAAAGCCCATTCCACATCAATCATCTTTGCACATAACTTGTCCTAAGCCATCCAATTTATTCCCATTTGCTATCTTCTTCCACTCCCCACCAAAATGATTTCATCATTCGTTATAGCTCATAACCAAGAGTAGGTGGAATCTAATAGATACTCATGCAATATGTACAACTCGTACTACTGATTTTAAAAGTATCTCTCTTTTAGCCATTGAAAGAAATTTTTCTCTCCAAGAATTTATTTTTTGCCAAACTATCCTTAATATAATTAAAGATAGATCTCTTATTTCTTTAAATCTTAGCCATTCATGATAGGATCTATATCTTTAAATTTTAACCATTTATGATAGGATTTACTCTAAATATTCATCCCTCCAATTCTTCTGTAACCATAGCCTTTTCACTTGATTCATTTCTTTATATATGTTCGTTATGTAGTGAATATATTTAATAACCTTTTGTAGAATACAAATATAATTTTTTTACCATAAAATCATGTGATAATAATTAAATAAATTAAACATTCATAGGTTTCTCTAGTAAAAAAATTCTAGTATTCCAAAAAGTATAGTATTTTTTAAGATTAAGTTGATCGGTATGGTATTAACTAAGAGACCTGACAAATTCGTCCTCGAAAGATGAAAATTCAAAATTTAGCCATCGAAAGTGAAAAAAGTGCCACAAATCTATTAATTCATTAACTTTTGTCTGTTATCATTAATGAAAGAGCCTATGTGACATAGAGAGACGAAAATGTTACAACAATTATTGTCAACATGGCTGCATAATAGATTGGATCAAAATGTCAGTAAATTTTCATTTTATAAAAACATCACTAAGTTTCCATTTGACAAATTTGTCAGGTCCCAAATTTCGTTTCATTTTAGGGTAAAATGCAATTTAGGGTAAATAATTATTTTGTCCCTGAATTGTAGAGCGCTGACAAATTTGTTCTGAGAGATGAAAATTCAAATTTTAGTATATCCATTTACATGCATTGCAAATTTACTACAACTATTTGTTTGTCTTCTCAGATCATTGACACATTGTTGGAACATAATAGTATCATATGATATTTTGGTCCAATGGAAACTTAGTGACATTTTGGTCTAATGGAAACTTACTAACATTTAGGTTCAATCTATTCAGCAGTCATGTTGGTAATCATTTTTGTGACATTTTTGTCCCTCTGTGTCATGTAGTCTCTTTCATTAATAGTAACAGATGAATGGATTTGTTGCACTTTTTTCACTTTCGGTGACTAAAATTTGAATTTTCATCTTTCGAGAACGAATTTATTAGTATCAAAGATGAAAATGACTATTTACACTAATACAATATTATCAAATGTCTGAAAGTAGTAAAATTGATTCATTTAATACCATTAACATAATATTTTAAAATAGACTAATACAAATTAAAACAAAATATTCTTTAAGGAGATTTACTATAATAGTTTGAATCACAACTATTTCCAACATACTAATTGTTTGCAATAAACTTTGGTGCAACCAGATTTGTTACAATCAGATTTGCTAAAACAAATGAACAAAGTATGATCCTTAATAATAAAAACATTTGCAATTTCAACACTTGGACTCCAATATTAAGAGTATTTATAACCAAACGAAACAACTCTAAATTTTTTTTTTTATCGATTTTGATCAATTCAGTTCGATTTTGATCAGATCTATAGATCTAAACTCGTGACCCAACCCGTACATGAACGATTTTAATCTGTTCGGTTCGATTTTGACCCAAATACATAAATGACCCAACCCAAACTAACTGAATCGATTTGGGTCAATTCAAGTTAACGGGTGACCCATACCTGTCAACATCCTTAAGAGAAATGTACTTTTTCTCATACACTTTAGAGACAAATTAACTTTAATTTAAAGGATTTTATTTTTTATACATATATATATATATATGTATATACATCTTGAAGAGATATGGTAAAATAATTATACCCTTTTATATTCTCTTTTTTCTTTTAAAATATGATGCATTTCGTAGTTAATTGTATGACTTTGTTTCCCAACTTTAATATAATACGGTTAGAGAGTTGACTTTTTGCCCCTAATTTTAAACAATTGATTTTCATTGTTGATTCTTTTTTAGCTTTATGGTAATCAAATTACGATGTTTGACTAAAGCTTTGCCTCCGGGTACGACGGTTAAGTAATACAATCATCTATATATTGACGATTTCCAAGCCATCTATATATTGACGATTTTCAAGTTATTATGAAACTTCCACCACGTTAATCGCATACCATGCCATCCAAAATCGTTTGATTCTTTTCCGATATTTCCAAAACATTAGAAGCAAATGCATGATTTAGCTTTGCTTTTAATTTTGTTGACAACTTTCTATTTGAAATTTCCTTCTTTATGTAAAAAATAGGTTTCTGTTTTGTTGTATTAATAACTTAATTGAGTGTTGTTAATTTATTATATTATTTTGTTTAGATAAATGTTTTTAAAACCAGATTGATGTTCAACAGGTGAAAATACCGGTTTAAGTTTAACGGTTGAATTGTAATTAAACCGTGGTTCAATCGGTAAAATAAAATAAAATATTTAAATAAAAATTATATATATATATATATATATATATAATTACAATAATATAAATGATAAATCAAAGAAAAAAATATTTTTCACATAAATAATACTAGAGCACAATAAAATAGTAGACAAATTCTCAATCTCATACAATATTTCCCAAAATAAAAATAAAAAAGAATTAGATAAAGAAAAATGACAACACTTAAGATAAAATAATAGGTCAAAATACTAAAATATTTTTTTTAAAGGAAAACTAATAAAAAGAAAAACGAAAAGACAAATATACCCATTGTTGTTTATATCTCACACAAATATTTGTAGCTCTTCTATCAATTTACCACATACTATTTTATTTTTCTGAGTTGACATGACATTATTGTCATTAATTAAATGTAGACAAATAAACAAACTAACATGACACGTAACAATCCTTTCATATGGATGTGATTTCACATATTATGTCTTTAGTAAACTTTTTTTTAATATCATATCAATGAAACTTAATTTAATATGATTTTAAAATAAGTTATATTAATATGAGTTATGTATTATTTAATTATATAATATTATGTAATTTATTTTGTCATATTAAATTATTAAATTTTTTGTTTGTTTTTTACAATTAAAATTAAGGATTATTTTACAAATTTAATATATTTATTTTTGATATAATATTTTTCAAAAAGATAATATTATTACTAATTTTTCTAATTGTAAACTCCTTCACTGCGTCGCTTCTATGTCCAGCCCGCATACACCATAGATCTCATCCTTTACTGATATCTACACATTCCCCTATCTTATCATGGATTTCCACCTCATGCACCTCAAAAGACATCAAAGTTGAAGATAGCAGAAGCATATTACTCTCTGGTTGGCCTCGAAAATTATAAAACCTCGCGCAGACACAAATCAAATTGGGATTGCCATTGGGAGAAGGAGCCATTGTCAATATTCTGCAGGTTTTTAATCCAATACCAGGAGAAAAAGATGATATATTTTTTACAATCTTGTTGAGCTCAATGGCGATAAGGATTTATACGCCGGGAATGCAGAATGTTAAGTTTAAAATTAGGAAGATTAGGAATTAATTAAAGATAAAAGTATTTTAAAAAAATATTAAATTCAAAAATAAAAATTTCAAATTTATATAAAATTCTTAAGTTTCAATTATAAAAAATAAAATTAATAATTTGATGTGATAAAATAAATATGTGTGATATTATATAATTAGATAATATATAAATTATATTAATATGACTTATTTTAAAATTAAACTGAAGTCACCATCATATCAATGTCTTCATTAACTTGACACACTTAAGAGTTGGCTTGTTCAAAAAATGAAAAAGAAGGTGTTTATAGAACAAACTAAGAATTACGAAGCAGACTTTTTGACAGTGAGGGACAAATGTTGTAGGTCAAAGAAATTAACCCACAACAAACCGGAAAACCGTCGGTTTTACCGGTTTCACTAATTTTAGGCCCATTAATCCGGTTTCTTATCTGTCTGGTTTTTAGTATCTATTGGACTAGACAACAGACCACTTCACCAATTTACGGATCGATCACCGGTTTTCAAAATCATGATTTAAATATATTAATTATTTTCTCAAGTAAAAATTTGAGAAATAAAAAGCGGGGGGGTTTTGCTTTTAAATTAAGTTGTCCAATTCTAATTCTAGATGCTAACCATTCCTAACCTTAAGGAAGGTCGAGTAACAAAATCACCTATGACCTACATTATTATTTTTTGAAGTAAAAAATTTGGGAAAGAAATACAGGGTATTTCTTTAAAATTGGATTGTTGGGTCCCAAAGGCTGAACACACATACATAATCTTAGGGAAGGCTTTATTGCCCAACTGAAGGTGTAAAGTGAACACATCCCATCTGGTTCCTACCTCAAAATCTCCTCCATCCATTAATTGATTGAAAGACATACGTTGACGTGTTACTTAGAACATGCAATAATAGCAATTAATATAACCTTTGATTATGGTTACGTGCCACAATATATGCTATCAGTACACTGCGGCATCCTGACTTTTGATAGCTACATACTCAACCGACCTATATAAGAATTTATGAAAGTCAACCCTGTTATTCCAAGTTCAGTTTGCTAACTTGCGTATGATTTGTTATTTTATTTTATGATTTTAAATGTATATTATATATTATATGTTTTTGTCACATGTCATTATTCAAATAATATATTGGAACTCGTTTTTTCTTGTTATGTCACTTTAAAAAATGTATGATATATGTTTAAATTCATTTTCTTACTAGAACACGGATCTAATTTATTAATAATTCTAAGTATTATTTTTAATTCAATATTTCGTGACTGAATCCTTTCATTTTTAATAATTTGATTGGAATTAAAAGTAAGTCTAGACTTTGCTATTATTCATTTTAAAAATTACCATTGTTTTAACTGTTAAGAACTTACAAACTAAAATAAGCTATTGTGTGCGTGTGAGTGTTGGCAGAAAATCTTGACATATAAAAAGAATGGAAAGGCGAAGTCTTCTCTACCACTTTGTGTTATTTAATTTAAAAACAAACGTTAAATATATAATATGAAACCCGTTTTAATTCGCTATATAGTTGCTTTAGTGTTTATTTTTCCTACATGGTTATTTATTTATACTATTTTTTGCTTTTTGGTACACCTAAATAACTTATTTCTTTAACCGTTCTCGTGTTACACTAGTAACTCGATCTCACGTCTCGCTTTCCTTTTATTTTTTTATTTTTTGTTTATTTTACCGAAATCAGATTATGCAACAAGTTTTTGCACTCATGATACTGACATCGATGTGAATGTTTACTGAGGTTACATTTAGTAGTCCAGAAAGTGTTACTCCAGTAATAATTACAAGAATAAATTTTGAAAGGGGGATAAACATTTTACTTATTTACAAACAAAACTGCTTGATAAAATAATATTTTTTTAAAATAGTCAAGGAAAAAAAAAATCAAACAATATTAAAATTTTCCAACAGTCATTCGGGACTCGTTTCAGAGTGTAACCTATATATGAAGCTCTAGCTTGCATGATAACTTTGAGGTTAGTTAAATTTCACTATAATTTTCTAGCATGTAAATAATATATTTACAAACAACTCTAATAGTAGAAATTTTTGTTAAGACGAAGTCTTGGTCAATGGAGGCTCGAAATTGTACCAAGGGCCATCACTATTCGATCGCTGGCATCACTCATGATGGTAGTGTTAGCCTCTTTCCAACTACTGATTATGATGCTGGTTTGTGGTTGAAATAGCAATGTGAAATGGGAGTGGTGGTCAATGGACAACGGTAACAATGGGAGCAGGGGTAATAGCTAGAACGACAATAATTAACGTGATTTGAATTCAAAGGAAAATAACCACTTTGCTTCCTACACTGAGTAAGGCACAAGAAAAATAAGTAGTTAGTAATATTTAAATTTTGTTTCATGTTTTTTCTTTTTCATTCAGTTTCGTTTCAACATTATATCTATGTTAGGATGTATTTCTAATTATATCAATTCCACATTTTCCTTGTGCTCTTGTTATGTATTTTGATTTTTGTTTATTTAGACTAAAGATATCTTCTATAAGAAGTAATCTTGTACATTTCAGAAAATTTACAGTATGATAGAGTTAACTCTTACGATGGGATTTTTTTTTCATACATAGAAAACTCAAACCCTAAACTTTAATTAGTTAAGAGAATAAAATGTGTACCATTTAAACCAACCGTTGGTTTTGATTTTGGCAAATGGTGAGAATTATTTTGTTTTTAATCTCTCCTGTAATTTTATGTCATCCTTTGTAAATTTGTGACCCAATGAAAATGTGAAATATTCCAGTAGACTTAATTATACAATCGGTACTTTAATAAACTAGAATCAAGATGAAGTATTAATGTTGAATTTAATGTTATTAATGTAATATTTATACAAATAAATAGTTTTTGAAAGAATTCATGTTTCTCTTGTTCTTCTTTCCAACTAGCTAGTGTGGCTGTATTTTCATGATTACATGTTCTTTAGTTTTAAGAATAGCTCCTAGGCTGCATAATTGTTCAACGCGTCCTAGAAGAACCCAAATTGGCTGACATGGATCACAGGTGGAACCACATGCATAAAGTAGTGTAGTTAGCTGTATACGGGGGTAATTTGTCAAGTCATTAGTATAATGTCATGGTTAACATAAGTGGGGTGATGACAAAGCAGAGCTTTATGTGGTGCATTAAAATAGCTGTAATTACTGCCAAAAAAAAAAATGGTTCATCTGGTTATACTACAGCTTGTAATCTCAGATCGAACACAATAATAGAAAATTAGAAATGTCCAAATTGTTTGGTGCATATGCAATGCGCACGAAGGAGCATGGAAACTCAGGACAGGACACTAGCAATGAAACAAAAAGGACAGATAAGAAATTTACAAAATGCGCAAAACAATTTGGTATTTATAACTATAATCACATTTATTTTTATTCAAACGAAATAACTTTATTTCTGTAAATATATACATATATAGAGAGAGGATAACATGTAATTAGCATTTTTAGGCTGTCCCATGTCCATAAACTGCATATGAAAATGTTAATATATTCATTCGTATTTTAATTTGTTTAAATTCTTGGTTAAATTCTGGAAAAAACCAAACAAAGAACAAACAACAATTGTATGGTTGATGGTAATGTCTTTAACTTTGTTTTCAACCCCCTATGATGTCAAACTCAAACAGAACTACTACATTTATCTAACAACCCAGTCTGCATAAGTTGAATAGTCACCCAAACAAATCATCATCATCATCTCCATCAACAGCGTTAGGAATAATGTGAATCTAACTCAGATACGATATGCAAACTTAGCTTACCTTTCGTAAACAGAAACAATACAAAAGAATTGAAAAGTGAAAAGGCAAAGCTAACCTTTTGTAACCTCGTCACCGCCGCAGAGTTGTGACCGACAACGAGACCGAAAGTGAGAGCGAGAGTGACATCGACAGCGAGACCGAGAGTGAGAGTGCCGACAATGATGAGTTTCAACACCGTGAGAGTGAAAAAGGTTACAAAGTGAGGGAGCTCGAGAGTTTATGTGCCAGAGCAATTATTATAAAAGATTCAACAACATCGGTTTTTAAATAAAATCAATGTTACTAGCAGCAACTCAATATCGATTTTCCAAAAATTGATGTTGATAGCAGAAAATGAACATCGATTTTCCAAAAACCGATGTTGCTAGCAGAAACACAATATCGATTTTTGGATACTCGATGTTAACATTATACTAGCAACATCGATTTTTGAGTTTCTTTTAGTAACATCGATTTTTAAAAAATCGATGTAACGTTTCTGTCAATAACATCGATTTTTCAAAAAATCGATGTTAACGGTATCCCTTTATTTATGGAAATGTCACCGTGAGTAATTTAATATTGGTATTTATTGTAATCGATGTTAAATTGTCGATGTTGAATATATATTTTGTAGTAGTGAAGTCAATTGTTATAAGCTTTCGTTATGACAAGCGCCTTTGCATATATTATATCATGTGCAGCTTACCATGTTGGTAAGTATGATCAATACTCCTTAATCCAGACAAACCGACCTCTTGGTTTCAAATATGAATTATTCCCTTGTTCTTTTATAGCGCCAAGCTAGTTTACTATTGCTATATATAAATATTATAATGAAGATTCTGCCTGAAAATAGGTGGTTTTTTTTTGTTCCATTTTATATTGAACCAACCCAGTAATATATAGTCATATAATACGAGAAAAAATGTCCTACATGTATATTAATGAAGAAGCTAGCATTATATACATGTAAGGATTACTATTGTTTGGATAAACTTTATCCAATTAAATTGGTTATATAAGTATCGAGGTCGTTTATATTAATAATGCGATACATTATTAGAGTAATATGATGGTATTTCGGAATTTGTGGAAATTTATTAGGAACAAGTGCATTTTTTATGGCATGGTGGTGAACAAAGATTTAATTAAGGATGTTCTCTTTTACACGCGGGCTTGGATAAAAGGATACTGTTAGCAAGACCATGGTGTAGCCAAAGAGGACAACCCGCAGACCCAAGTATCTCAGCGATTATGTGGACACGTAGAAAAGTTTGTTATTTTCTATAATACTTTTATTATTTCTATTATGCATCCTTCCATGTGGGAAGATTCCTTTTCCTAGAATTGTGGCCATCACATGATTGGCTGGTGACTCTTTAAATTGGCGACACTACTATAGCCGGAACCTTTTACATCGGTTATTTGCGCCATACAACGACGGTTGTACAACCGTTGTAGTTGTGGGTGTTGTAGAAAGTCAAGCTTTTCTAAGACGGTTATTGAACCGTCTTAGAAGTCGACAATCAAAGACGATTGTACCTACAACCATCGTCGTATGTATTGTTAAACCAAAAAAAAAAAACTCACATTCAAAGACGGTTCAATGGCGGAACCGTCTTCGAAAGTGGACCTTCTAAGACGGTTAGGATAAAAAACCGTCTTTGAATCTCAGTTCAGCATTTACAACGTCGGTTGACTAAGAGAACCGTCTTTGAATGTACTGTTTCTAAGACGGTTTCCCACAGAACCGTCTTAGAATGTATTTTTTTTTAAATACCAAACAAAGACGGTTTCCTCCAGGAACCGTCTTTGTTTGATAACTTTCTAAGATGGTTTTCTCGGGGAACCGTCTTAGAATGTATGCTAAAACAAAGACGGTTTCTTTTAAGAACCGTCTTTAAATGTGATAATTTTTTTTTTACCATTTTTGTTGAGTTCCTATTTTAAAAATAGTAATTAATTACTGCAACATTTAATAGTAATTGTAATTGATGATTTTGTTGTAAAGGATGATATAAAGTAAAATAATACATGACATTAAACCAAACTCAAGTTTTCCATTACAATCAATACAAAAGCACAAAATATTAACCAAAATCAGCTTTTCCATTACAACATGAATACAAAATGTACATAGAATAAAATCATCAATACAGGTATTTATATCTTCAGCAAAACACATCTAGGAATACAGGGAATCTCACTGAATAAGCAAATTTGAATCAAATATGGTAGAGGCAGAGGAAGGTTCAGTAGCTCCAAATGAAACAGCTCTTTTGTTTGAATCATCCCGTGGATATCCAACCGCTCTTACTTTTTGCATTTGCATGGGTCACAACTCTCCACCTCTGAAAATTAGTGAGAAGACACATGTAATGATGTTCAACAAAACAAATAAGACAATGCTGTTAAATTTTGGGAGATTACTGAGAAGACATATATAAAGAATTTAGTGATAGAAAAAAAAGGAAACAAATCAAAAAAAGTAGTGTAAAAGGGTATTTTAAAAAGGTAAAATTTAGTTGTTTCTTTTTTTTTTGTCATGGGGGAGGGAATAATGAGAGGGGGTGCATCAGTGCATGCCTTTGACGTTGCTCCAAAATTGCTCTTTTCCTTTATGACAAAATGAGTATACAACTAGGGTTAGGCCTTGTCTAACTTAGCTTATCGGAACTATAAAGTCTCACATGAAACAAATAAAGATAACTAAAAGTGTGTATAAGCATCCAACGGTTGAGTCCGGCCAATGGGTTTGAACTTTTTTGACAATACACCTTCTATACTTAATACACACTTACTCTCTCCTATTAGACTCGTACTTAACGTTTTAACATGGTATGAGAGCTCAACTAGATGTAACATGGAATTGAGATTTTAACTTTAGAAGTTGAAATTTCTGTAAAAAAACATTTAGAAGTTAATAAAAAATATATTGTTAGTATTTACTAACTTTTACATTGGCGGAGGTGACATGAAGTTCAAGGTCAAATTTTATATCTTACCAAACAGCAAGTAAATAATAAATCCAATTGGTTCAAGCTATTATTGTTGACTTGTCTTAATCGCAACTACTAGTAAATAGGAAAAATTCCCTATTTGACTTTTGAAGGGTAAATTTTTCCCGTGTTCGCTTCTTAGAATGTTGACTTTTTGTTATTAAAATTTAATATTTATACCTTATGGTTCTGGAAGGGGATAATTAGGGACACAAATTTCAATGGGAAAGAAACACAAGCTTTTTTGTTATTTTTTTAATTTTATCGTTTGCTAACTCCTTTAGAAAATGGGAAGCACCTTGTTACACGGACTTCTTTTATGGCTTTGGTGGCATGTGTTGGTTTCGGAGGTTGATAACAACCAACCCCACTTTTCTTCTTATATGCTAAGGAGAGCAAAGACTATTTGAGGAGTTTAAAAAAGAGTACTTGAAGTGGGAAAGCAGCACATGAGAAATAAAGCAAAATGCATAAAGAAAGTAAAGAGGAAAAACAATAAAATAAAGTAGCACTTAAGCATGGTTTGCCTATTCATATTGATCAAAGGAACCCACTTCACGCCTACTAGGCATAGCAAGCCTCTAGAGGCAATTCTCCAATTACCATGAAAATTAGTGAAGAATAAAGTCCTCTAGTAGAATGATTCAATTTTTTACCCCACCCATATACTAATCATAATTAAGCATGCTCTATTCTGCCCTATACAAACAAACAATCACATATCATCAATTCTATCATGACATGCCATCATAATTAAGCATGCTCCTTTTTGTTCCATACAAACAATTAATCCACCCATTTTTTTTTAAAAAAAAATTGTTAGAGGTATCAAGAACTTTTTATTACCTGTAAGAAACGTATGAGAGGTCTTGATGGGCCTCGAGAAGCATGAGAATGATGCCAAGGGGTTTGCCTCCATGCCACTTTACCATCACTCCCGGCACTGATCTTGTAGCCAGAAACCACAAGCTCTAAACACCACAACTCTGGCCTTTTCTGGCACACCACAAAACCCCCCACCTCCCCCTTCATCTGCAAGTTCTTCACCTTCACCACCTTCTTACTATTCGCACTCCCTTCCCCTGCTGAAAACTCTGATGTTGCCATCTTCACCTGCCCCATAGCATACATGCTGTCCACACTATTCAAAGCACGCTCTCCTCCCACCGCTGCCACGTACTACTTCACTATGTATTTAGCCATTGAAACCTCCTGCACAAGCGTCCACAACACATAAAACAATCAGAAAACATAACAAAATTAGTAACCAAATTTGCATGAGAAAAATCATTTTTCCGTCGCCAATTCTGGCTCAACAAATTTTAGTGATGAATTTGTAAAAAAATGCATATCCCGTTTCTGTGTCTAATTTTAATTTTTCTAATAAAACAATAGGGTCTTTTTTTTTTATCATTGAATTGAATCATGCACGAAACTTAGGTACAGTTCTAGTTGTATAGGCTTTGTTTGTCCTATTCTGTATTAAGAATTGAAGTTTCATGTGATTAATTTACACAATAAATGTTTGTATAAAGTATTATGCAGATTATCAAAATGAAACTTTAATTTTGATTGAAGAACCGTACAAATAACGCTTAAAGAACTGTAGATAAGTTTTGTCCTTGAATCATTGTGTATTGATAAAACAAAGTGAGAGAAAAGATCATTGACAATGTGTTGGTCTTTAATGCTGCGAGTAATGGGTTCGTTGTTAGAGGCGATAGGTGAAGGAATTAATGGCGCTCCAATAACACCTAACAAATGTTGAATCTCTGTGATTTTCCCTCCGAAAACTGCTACCATGGAAGCTGAATTTGATCTCAATTCAGCGTGCGGCTTCATCCAATTCTTCATGTTGTGCCAAGCTTTGGTGGTTCCAGTCTTGTGGGTGACAATCTCCTCCGGGTTAGGGACCTCAAGCATGGTTTCGAGCCCATCCTCACGATCAACACTGGGACACAACTTCTTCATATAGCTGAGAAGAATTTATTAAGTAGTTCTGATTTCGGACCCAAGAGTGAGATACTTTGGAGATAAAAGGGTAGATTATAAAGGCTAATTAGATAGCTAAGGATATATGAGAAATTAAAGTAACAAGAGAGGCAAGGAAAGCAAGTCTTGGATACAGAGATAGAAGAATGGATGAAGGAATGAATGAATGCAAGTTGTTGTATGAAGAGTAGTATTGAGTATGAAACTTTGGAAAAGATTGCCAACCAATAGCTTTTAAATTTTATACCTTATTCTTCAGTTGTATGATTGTTTTAAATTTTTCATGAAGCTGTGGTATTTAAACTGCAACCAATAGCTTTTTTCCGTTCCGTAGTTGAGTAGAAAAAGCCTGAGTAGTAAAAAGAACAAAGACAAAACTTCAAAAATTAGATATGTTAACTGGAATTGTTCCTTCTAATTAATAAAAATTGCTCCTCTATATTTTTATAGCAAAAATCCTTACCCTATACACCATCTATTGAAATGAGCACTTTCCCATATAATGAGCGCGTAAATGCCACTCAACCATATAAAATATTTATAAAATCACCAACAATTAGAAGTAATTGCATGGTTACATTCCCTAGCAATGATGATGAAATAAAATTATCACGGAGACAGATTCAAAAGGTAGAATTTAGATGTCACATAATATTAGTTGAAGCCAACATGTCAAAAATATATCAAGGGATATGAACTTACTTCTTATTATTCTTATCAAACTCTGCCAAGTAAACATCGAGTCCATTCCTTTGTTATCATTTTTCAGTAAAGGTTTTTTTAAAATCCTTTTCAACTTTGTCCACTGCATCTATCATCAGAGCCAGTGCACCAAGATCATTTGTAATACCTCTCCTGTAAAAAAATGAACATATAAATATATGTGCTCATGTAACAAGAACCCAACACATCCTGAAGCAAGGGATGCCATATGTTGCCTTTTATGTCAATTGGAACATATTTATACATAGGTATAAAAAGACAACTATTAGGTACATCCCAATAATAATTTAGGCTAGTCATAATTTGTAGAAAGAACAAAGCCATTGGCAATTTTTAGAACTGGAGGTATAAAACAAAAGCAAAGCCAAAATGGTGCATGGAATTGAAAAAAATCATTTTGCATATCACAAAATAATGAAGCTGGTATAAATGAAAAAGTAAAAGGGCACATTTTACATATCAATCATCACATCTAGTTACAAAATGAAGAGAGTAGAGACAATAGATCATCATCACACAGTTGACTATTATTTCCTTCAAAGTCAGAAGATAGGTCCGACCATCTGGAATATCTTGTGTCTCCATTTCAATGGTGGATAGTATGTTTTGGGACTCCGAGAATAAGCTTGCCCTGTAGAATGCACAAAAGATTGTAGGCATAACATAATTAAAACAACAAAATATAAAAAAGTAGTCAGATAAAAAGAATAAGTTAAAGCAGAATCTCACTTCTCTCTAACTGTTTTCATGACCTTTGCATAATGAGAAACAACAGCTGGTGTGGTGGGTCAATGATGATCTTCTCCTTCTTTAATATTCCTATGGCGGTCTCAAATTTGTTGTTCACCTCCAGAAAAATGTTCTTCAGCATCTCTTTTCCCATTCAATCAAAGAATACGTTGTTAGGAAGCAACATAAAAATAACAATCTTTCCATTGAAGATCAAAATGCATATTTTAAAACTATACAACTGTATAAGAGAACTCACGGTCTCCCTTAACGGCAGGAGGGGCAGACTCTTTAGCAAAGTGACAAACTGGAATAGCATGCTCCTTTTGCAGAAGTATTTGATTGCCATAGATCTGTAAGAAAATGAAGAAAAATGAACACATGAAAAAAAATAAATCAGTGGATAAACCACAAACATCATCACTTTCTAATTAATAAACAAAACTTATGCATATTAACGACCATGGACATATGAGTTTTATGTCATTCATTTTCACACACGATTCCGCAACTCAATATGAGATAAATCACAAGCATCGTCACTTTTAAATTAATAAACCAAATTTATGCATATTAACCATCACTAAAACACGAGTTTCATATCATTCATTTCAACACAATATGACACATAAGTAACAAGCACCAAGCCATTTTTTTAATCGGGTGGCCATAACTGACCACAAGAAATGGATAAATGAAATGTTAACCCTCAAAATCTAACGAATATTATCTGTTTTTCGAGTAGTTTTTTTTTTTTTTTAAATTATCAAGAACAAAATTCCTTTTTGGTTGAGGACAACAAAATTGCTATCATTACCAGAACAAACCTGCATAACAGCAGTGAAATAAAACTATTGTCATGGTTAATATAACAATGACCGAATTTTAGACCAGAGAAACATTAAAAATCAATACATACAAAAGCAAAATATTTTCTACCTTATTCTTCAGTTCTATGATTGTTTTACATTTTTCATGAACCTGTGGTCTTTGAACTGCAACCAATAGCTTCTCTGCATTCCGCAGTTGAGTAGAAAACGTATGAGTTTACTTCATTGAGGAGAAAATATTGACTTCATTAGTCTCACAGACTACATACAATACAACCAACATAACTAATGAGTTCAGAAAGGCTATACTGAGAGATGCCATCATCGTTGTCCATCATTTTCATAGCAATAGCATATGGAGAAACATTGGGTTCAACAGTTAGGTGACATGACCTCACTGTAGGATCACAAACCTGGGGAAAATATTCTAGTTAAGCCTGAATGCAAATATATGCTACTTGGCGTTTGCTGCAGAAATTCATATTATGGACTTCGTATTTCTTTTAAGGCAACATGGTTGCAGCTAATTGTTTAGTAAAAAGCGAAATTTGTAGAGGGGTACCTTTGGATGAAGAAGAACTAATGGTGAGACAAATATGTAAACAACTTCCTAGGTTAATGATAGAGCTTCTCTTTGTAATCAAACTAAGCAATCAAGTAAGACGCGACATTAAAGTGCTTTGTGAAGAGATAAAATGTAATGGAAACTGATCAAATGTAATGTCATCAATGATGCAATAAACATATTGGGCACACATCTTCATAGCCAAAATGATTCCACAAAATGTACAATAAGTAATGACATTAACATCTAAAGACAGTTAGAGGAGTTGACAAAGTATTTACAATGTCTAATCCCAAACCAATAACAAAAAAACCAAAAGGGTTTGGGTCCGTTACTAGTCATGTTAAACCTTTCTACACGGATTTTTTATATTCCAAAAAAAATGCTGCCCATTTTTTCCTAATAGTAGTGATGTCGTCCATGTCTAATGGTGTGGCATCACTAAAGAACTGCAACAATACAAATTGAAACAAACACTTCATCAGCTACATTATTCGAATAGATACATTGGAATAAAAAACTATTACCTTTTGAAATTGTTGCTGTTAATGTACCTTGTTCCAATCATGGTGCAAACCCCCGCTTACTATGTTCCACATCCAATGCATCACGTAATACCCACATTCAAAGCCTCCTTTTTGCACATGGCTCTAATTTGAGGTATACATATACATTAAGTGTGCCATTATCAAATATCCACCAATGTAACCAATATGGATAAAGGTTAAAAAATTAAAATAACCTTAGGCTCAATCCAGATTGGTGACGCAACATTACATTTGCCATCTACATTGCTACTTAATGCCTTGAGTGCACTAGTTCATTGAAAAAACAACACTCATGTAAATGCATACATAGTAGGTTATTTTGTGTGATATAAGTTCCTAATAGACACAAAAAGTTGGTGATACAGAATGCACTAACTTGTTCAGTACATATTTTATGTGAAAGTCTGGTTTCTTTCGCAATGAACAAAACCATATAACTGTGGCACTCGCAGGACATAGAACAAACAGCTGCCAATGGGCCTTGCACTTTAATTAAATAAGTAAACAAGTATAGATTTTTTTACATTTCGTTATACGAGATGTATAATACTTACTGATGTAAATAAGCTTCTAGATACACTTGTCTGTGAGAATCAGTGACCCATGTTTGAATGTATTGTTGAGCTTCAGCACGCCTATCCTTAGCATTGTGGATCATTTGGGGCTCAAAGAAACCATACACCGCATACTGGCCCAACTTTGAACTACACTGATTAAGATACCTATAATCCAAAAGTTATATGAAATAAGAAAAAGCTCATTACTTTATGTTATAACGCAATATAAATAAAGACATTATTAAATGCGACTGTTAGCATAAGTGTACTTACATAATCCATAGCTGTAGTACCGATATGTTCAGATACTTATCACCTGCTACAATTTCATTTACATCCGAAAATGTTATGTAAAAAGATGTTTCTACATTGGCAATTCCAAACTTTAACCCATTCCATACCAATTGTACAGGCCTATGGTAAAGCTCATACAAGTTCTTAAGCAACTCATCCAACGGATCAATAGTTTCAAAAGTAGGCGCCCCAACAAATGTTTCTGTTATGTTTGTTTCAGGTTGGTGAGAGTCCTATGTGGTTGTCCAAAAAAAAAACATTGTTAACAAAAAATGTTTTTACAAACGAATAACTTGTATGGAAGGTAATACATATTTATACCTCATGTGATACTAGTTTCACCAAATGTGTGGGCCATGCGACAAATGTCTTAAGGGTATCTTTGACATACTGGATCTCTGACGTCGAAAATGGTACTTCAGCATCACCGTCAACAACTTTTTGTACGCATACCCTTAGGACATCATCTGTATATTTGACACTGTGAATTGTGGAGGTGTTGTCCACAACATTTCCCAACGCAACAAGCTTTTGTGGCCCTCCACATTGAACATACAATCCCATTAATCTGCCCACATCATTAACATTTTCATCTCCCGATGGGTTGGCTGCTGCTTCAGCACAACTACTCTTTGGGCTAACCCGGGCAACTATTTGTTGTAGTTGTGTGTCAAGCATCGGTGGCTGTTGTGTTGCCATCTGGCTGAACTCCATTTTTATAACTTCCAGCACTTGATTTTTCACTCGGCCATCAATTTCTGCATTCATTTTGTCAATCAACATTTTCTTTTCCTCCTCCGCTTCCTTCCTCCATTCTTCCTTAAGGTTTTTGATGATATCAGCCAGCTGCTCAGGATTGACGGATGCTGAAGAAGAATTTGACTTACGTGACCCTTGTCCAAAGTATTGAGTTATAGTTACTCCACTACCAGCCACGCGAACCCGATCGGGATGCTCTTGTCTGCCAATGGCAGCATTTAGGATGTCATGTTGTCCCTTAGGGACAAAGCTCCCTTGTGTCATTTGCTCTTCTAATTCATCCTGTAACCATAGATGTTGAAAAAATATATTTCAGTATTGTACTAACAAATGCATCAGTTAATATAACAAGCATGTGCGCTAACTATTTTAGTAGATATTTCTTCCGCGGTGTTAGATGTCATGTGGTTGTATTTCTTTGTGCGTGCCATTTTCCATTTCACATGTCTTGGAGTTGGAGAAGGAGGGTCATCAATATTTATAGAATTTTCAGTATTCATTGCGTCCTGCCTTCTTTTCTTCATTTTTTCTTCAATCAACTTCTTTTCAAGCAAATCGTAACCCCCATGAGACAATATGTGGGGGTACTCATTTTTTTTTTTGGATTTCCTGGGCTTTTTTCCTTATTCCCTATGGGTAAATTGACAGAAATTAATTAATAACAAATAAATACATTATGTAAAATACACTTTGACATCTAACCTGCCAATTTGGGGTTTGTCGACTAGAAAGAAATTTGTCCCAAGTCTGTTGATCAAGGCCATAGGCAGCAGCAACATCATTTTTTGTTTGTCCTTCTGCATTACCATATACATATTTACTGGTGAGGGAAGACTTGAATTGTCTCCACCGCGAGCTAACACAAGACATTATGTTTTTTTTTTGCTTTTTCAGCTTCTTCTATATCAAATTTGCCAGCATTACAATGATCAAGCATGACTGTTATAACATTACACATTACAACACAATTTCATTACCATTTTATGAACATTTTTGTGTTTTGGAAAACGTACCAAAATGTCATCCCATATGAGTTCCTTCAAAGAAGTAGGCACGTCTTTCCAACTTGAATGCACAATAGGGATTTTTTTCTCTTGCCACAACCCCCAAATAACTGTGAAATTTTTCCTTATGACTACCTGATGCCCTCCCGGTAGCATGATTTATAGTTACTGATGGTTTTGGCTGGGTAGCACTTCTACGGGTTAGGCTTCGTAGGCGGGTTGATTGTCTACTTTTCCTTGTAGACACGGATTCTGAATGGTGTGGTTGTGATTGTGGAGGGGACGAAGGTGGTGTGGCCATGTCTCTACAAACAAAAAAAATAGACATTATTCACATGTGTATGAAACAAAACAAGCATGTATACACAAAATTCAAATCAAATAACTGAATAAGGAAGCAAATTAAAAGCCATATTACTTTTGTGGAAACCAGTTACTTATTAGTGTTCTCCCATAAACCTTCGTCATGATCATCTCGAATTGCATGTTCGTCATCAACTTCATTATCTTCATCAATGGATGGAATACGAGCGCTGAAACCAAGCATTTCATAAATATCAAGGGTTGCTTCATCACCTACCTCGTGACCAATAATGCTTGTTCTTCCTTGAAGAACAACTGAATATCTTCCATCACTAGGATCTTGGATGTAAAAAACTTGTTTTGCTTGCTCTGCCATGATGAATGGCTTGTCTTTGTAACCCACCTTGTCAAGTGCTACAAGCTTGAATCCCATACGATCTTCAAACACACCAGTGTTACCGTTAACCCACTTGCACTTGAAAACAGGAATTCTGAATGCAACATAATCAAGCTCCCAGATTTCCTCTATAACTCCAAAGTAAAGGATGCTCGAACTGGGTTGTTATCCGATGCACCACAAAAGTGTTCCGAATTTGCTTCCACAGTAACACCACTGTTTTGCACGGAACTTTTATCATCTTGTGACTTAGTGTAGAACAAAAAGTTGTTGATGTCATATCCCTTCCAAGTGGGTACATTCAAATTCGGGCCAACAGCTAACAACCTTAGAGTTGACGAAGCATTCTCATCATTTAGGATTTTCGACTTAAACCAACTTATGAAAGTTCTATTGTGTTCTTGCAACACTTTCATGATGTTGAATTTAGGATGACATTCGGCCACATGTTGTTTGTGAGATTCAATGAAAGGCATAACCTCAGCAGTGTTATTCAAAACATATAAATGTGCCTGTGAAACTTCAGCTCTAGACATAGTGACAACATTGAAGCCTCGTGTACCCTTACCTTGCCTTGACCGTTCATAACGACTATCGGGAATTCCAACTGGTTTAGCTGTGTGAGCATACCCCGAACAGAACTCGATACATTCTTCGGCAACATACCTTTCAACAATTAAAGCTTCTGGTCTATATTGATTCTTAGTATAAGATTTGAAGACCTTCATGTACCTTTCAATAGGATACATCCAACGTAAATACACAGGACCACATAACCGGATCTCCCGCACTAGATGGACAATCAAGTGGACCATAATGTCAAAAAAAGAAGGGGGGAAGAACATTTCCAATTAAGAAAGCACAATTGTTGCCTCATTCTCCAAATCATCCAACTGAGCAGGGTTAATTGCTTTCTTGCAAACGGCATTAAAGAAAAAGCATAATCTTGTAATTGCAACCCTAACTTTCTTGGGCAATATACCATAAATTGCTACAGGAAGTAACTGTTGCATCAAGACATGACAATCATGAGACTTCAACCCAACCAATTTTAGATCGTTGACCGAAACAAGGCTCTTGATATTAGAAGCGTATCCTTGTGGGACTTTAATACCCCGTAGAAACTGACAAAAAGCTTTTTTCTCTTGTGTTGATAATGTGTGACAAGCGGGGGCAAATATGTTTGTCGGTCTGTACTGATTGGATGTAATTGCTCGCGAATACCCATTTCAACTAGATCTTGCCTGGATTTTAAGTTGTCCTTTGTCTTGCCTTTAATGTTCAGAAGAGTTCCAATCAAACTGTCGCACACATTTTTCTCAACATGCATCACGTCAATACAATGTCTGACTTCAAGATCCGGCCAGTAAGGAAGATAAAAAAATATTGACTTTTTCTTCCAAATGTTTTTGTCATTAGGGTCCTTCTTTTGTGTCTTGCCAAAGGTAGTGAAAATGTCCTGAACACGAGTGTACACTTCATAACCAGTTAATGGAGTAGGCGCTAACTGTTTCTCCTGCACCCCATAAAAGGCTTTTTTCAACCGCCGATATGGGTGATATAGTTGGAGAAATCTTCTATGCCTGGTGTATACTGTTTTCTTTCCATGTTTAAGTTGGATAAAGGAGGTGTTTTTTTCACACACAGGACATGCATAATGACCTTTGACACTGTAGCCACTCAAGTTTCCATATGCAGGAAAGTCATTAATGGTACAAAATACCATTGTACGCAAAGTAAAGGTTTCTTGCAAATGTGCGTCAAAAACTTCAACCCCATCAACCCACAATTTTGTCAAGTCTTCTATCAGTGGTGCCAGGTAGACATCAATATCATTTCCTGGCTGTCTTGGCCCCGATATCATCATAGATAACATGATGTATTTCCGCTTTATGCATAACCAAGGAGGGAGATTGCAAATCATCAACAGCACAGGCTAGGAACTGTGGTTAGTGGAAAGGTTACCAAAAGGATTCATTCCATCGGATGCAAGACCTAGCCGTAGGTTCCTTGGCTCGTGACCAAAATTAGGATACAAACGATCTAATTTTGACCACTGAGGAGAATCGGCCGGATGTCTAAGGAATCCATCTCTTTTCCTCCCATTTGCATGCCAAGTAAGGTGTCTTGCGTCATCTGGGGTAGCAAACAATCGCTTAAACCTTGGAATAATTGGAAGATACCAACAAACCTTTGTTGGACGACCGATGTTTTTGCCCCACTGATCATTATCTTCATCGTCATCGACTTTGTATCGTGATACCCCACATGTGGGGCATTTATGCATATCAACATAGTCATTTCTATACAAAACACAATCGTTAGGGCATGCATGTATTTTCTGGTACTGCATGCCCATCGGACATAAAACTTTCTTTGCTTTATAATGATTTTTGGGCAACGTGTTATCTTCAGGGAGCAACTTCTTCAACAAAACAAGCAATTCAGTGAAGCTCTTGTCACTCCACCCAAATCTTGCCTTCAAATTAACCAATGCTAACACCGCTGACAATCTTGTGAACGTTGTGCATGTCGAATATAAAGGGATATTTGAATCATTTTGTAGTTTCTCATACAGAGGTGTATGAATTTCCTGAAAACTGCCTTCTCCAAGATCACGTAGCATGTCTTCTATATGATCACCAGTGTCGAATTCATGAGGCCCAGCTGTTTGTGTAGTTGGCTTTTCTGGCAATTCACCATGCCATATCCATTTTGTGTAAGTTGGAATTATCCCATGACAGATTAGATGTGTTCTGATTTCGTCGACAGATTGCCGTCTTCCATTCCCACATTTCAGACAAGGACAATAATAATGTCCATGCAGTGAAGGTGCATTAAGTCTGGTGAAATTTATGAACTGTTCAACTCCATTTTCGTATAGATCACTAATGCGGGGGGCATTCATCCAACTACGATCCATGACCTTTACAACACTGGGATTATGAAATTGACAAATACCATATGAAAATATATGCTACTGCATGTTTAAAAGGTGTGGCCCTATCCCATTCAGGACGTTATATTTTGTATATCAATGCTGCCTGTGAAAGTTAAGTTTGGTTTGTTAAATTTCATGAAATTTCGGCAGCATTTTGCATTGGTCTCCATGTACACGAAATGAAAGTGGTGACTTTAAGTCACCCCGATCAAGTATGCACTCAGAGAACAACGCAAAATACATTATACCAAAATGTCATTAAATTAAACAATCCATACATAACTTTCACATAGAGGATTGATGTACAAAATATACATCCCAAACTGTCCAAATGGACAATTCAAGTTTCAATGCAATGATTAATCCAAACTCTCTAGATTAATCACTGGTATGAAGCTTGAACGGGAAACTATGGTTGACTCACAATGTAATGAAAGGTATGACAAACGAATATTTGTAAAGTAACTCACATAGCAAAAACTGTAAAGGCTGTGAAACATTAGACATACCTGCCACTAGTAATTGTATCGACAATGTTGAAGAATGCGGTCCTGGTCACGATAACAAGCAATGTGTGTTTATTGATACAAACACAACCTTTTACGTGGATCTTGCATTCAAAATTTGGGCCTAAAACCAAAAACACAAAATTTTTTAATTCAATGTTAAACATATACAAAAACATTATTTGATATGAATAACAGAGTTAGTATCACATGGATTGAAATTTATATGCAAATGACACAACCACAACCACAAATGGCCTAACTTTTTAAATTACAGCCTATCACCTTTGTAACTAAGTTACTGCCACTTATTTCATGACATTGATGCTAATAACACCACATGCATGCATTTTTGGACATAGGGCAGTGGCTTCAACAAGTTCTCTCAATTAACTTCCCTTAAAAATTAATAAGTGCATAACTTAGTTTACCTTTTAGGAAATTTTAATTGATTTGATTTCATTTTTTTTTCTCTAATAAGTGTTTATTAAGAAGCTTATTTAAATTGAACTGAATTCACACTTCACCTGTCTATTATCTAAATGGAATTCCATTGAATATCTTGTTTGGAGATTAACATCATTCGAACGATCCACTATTCCTATATTTTAATGTGTCAGCGGTGTTGTTTTATTGTTACGAGTAGTGTTGTTTTCAATATGCATTCCCTTACTGTGCAATCTTTTTCACTCTTCTGGATTTCATTGTATATTTGTTGTTTTCATTTATTTGCTACTGATTTTCACTGATCACACTTCTCAAATTGTGGGGCAAGCTCAAGGGTAGAAACTTGGTGATGTTGAAAGATTGTGGGGCTACCCACAATTTGGGATGTCTATTAAAATCAGACTAAATCAAAAACTAATAAGTAGTAAAAAGCTGAAATAAAAGATGGTTGATCTGAAATCGCCCAATAGATTCTGTTAGGGGGAAATTGTATCTCAAGACTCAGAGTGAAATCATTGGAATACAACCACCAAAGCAGATAAGACAAAAAGTAAATGTAATGAATGGTCTGCCTAGGGAAGCACCAAGTCTGACAAACCAGCTGGTTGGGCATCTACTAACAAAGCTGAAATAAAATATGGTACTTATGAAACTGGCCCAGAGATATGTTGGGGGATAAGTATCAACCAAGTAGAGTCATCCAAGTGTAATGTTTGGAATACAAGTGCCACAGCAGATTAGACAAACACTAAATGTAATGAATGGTCTGCATGGGGAATAACCAGTCTGGAAAACCAGCTGGTGGATCTTAAGCAGTTAAAGAAGATTCATGGGGCTCCAGTTACCGGAAGGCTGATCTGCCCAAGAAGACAATTGTAGGCTTTTTCAGATAAAATGTACTCATTAATCGGGTTGGGAAAGAAGAAACATGTTACTGAAGAAGACAATTCTAGGCTGGGTGTTTGGGAAGTAAATGCACTAAATCAGACAGATGACATGAATGGTCTGGTGGGGAAAAGAAGATAGATGTAATCGAAGAAGACAATTTCAGCCGTGGTGCTTGGGATGTTTATGCTGCAGATCAGACAAAATGTAATGAATGGTCACGTTAGGGAAAAAAGAAAGATGTTACCTAAGATGACAATTCCAGAGTTCGTGCTTCGGATGCAAATGCAGTAGATCAGACAAAATCTAATAAATGGTCAGGCTGGGAAAACAAAGAAGAAGTTGGCCATGAAAACAATGTCCAACATTCATGGGGCTCTGCTAAGAGGAAAGACAAAGTTACCCAATAACAGAATTATGGGACTGCTGGTTGGGGTGCCAACAGAACAGATCTGGCAACAACCAGATCTGTGAACTTCAAACTGTACAAGGTGTCATTCCTTCCATTTTATAAGTTGGTGCTTCTGCTAAATAGTTTTTCTGTTAGAAATTATTGGTTTAACTACATAACATTAGCAATATAGGCATTATTACTTTGATTATTGCTCCTGTTAAAACCTTGTATACAAGGTTTCTAACATATGGTTGCATCATAATTCTCTTCTGAAGGAAAGCAACCAACCATCTTCCTCTTTAGAGATTGAAAGTCTCAAGGCTGAACTTGCTGCTTTGGCCAGGCAGGTGAATGTGACAGACTTGGAATTACAGACCCTGAGGAAGCAAATTGTGAAGGAATGTAAAAAAGGACAGGATCTCACGAAAGAAGTCATTGTCTTGAAGGAGGAAAGGGAAACACTCAAGACAGAATGCGACAATCTCAGGTCTTTTCAGAAACGCAAGGATAAGGCCAAAGTGAGAAACAGGTCCCAATTGGAAGGTGGAGATCTTCATGCTCTTGTTCAATAAATCAGGTAACAAGAATTAGATTATGAGAAGGATGATAAGCGCCATATTTCAGTTAAAATCATGTTTCAATGATGGCACTTATCTTTTGATTTCAATAACTTTGCTTATAAACTTGCCCTAAACCTAGTTAAATTATATTTATTACTAGTATGAATGTAGTTTTTATAGATTAATCCAATCGTGCTTTGTATTTTGATAGATTTCGTGGATTTCAGAGGCTTCCGAATAAGCAAAGCAAGCAAGGAGGGCTTACATAGCAGACCTGGGAGGTGCAGAAAGCAAATCAGGCCCAAAGACCCTTCTGGAAACACTTTAACTCGCCCAAGCTAGTGAATATAGTGTATTTTGCTCGCCTGGGCGAGCAAAATCAGCAAATGGGCCACTTGAAGGCCAAGTGGACGTGCAAGTGGGCTGCAAGTTGCATTTAACTCGCCCAAGCGAGTATTTCATGAAGGAATTGGTCGCTTGGGCGACCAAACTCGACCAGGCCACCCCTATAAATACCCAAGCAACCCCAAGGCCAAAATAACTTCTTTCAAATCTCATTTCTTCATTTCTTTGCTTCTCAAAGCTTTTTCTTTAGTTTAGGTTCTTAAATATTAGTATTAGGTAGGTTAGGAAAGTGAGAAAACTGAGATTTAGTGTGGAGACTCTGCCGGAAAGAAGCGGTGATGGGGCCCTTCATCAATTCTTCTCTTAAGGAGGTTCTCTCCATGCTTGGTTAGTTTCTCTTAAAGGATTGGATGTAATCTTCTACTTTTAATTATCTCTTTTAATATTTATTTACGCATAAGTCTTTTCTATTTATTATTGGTAATTTTATTCCGTGCTTAATGCTTGATCCTACTTGATCACTAGTATCACGAACTTAAACCCGAAGTGAGACTGGAGAGCAATCTTAGGGTTTGAACTGAATGAAATTACTCGTTACATTACGTTGCTAGGAATAGAGCATAACGTTTAGATTGCAAATAGCACGCGATTATGATTGTAATGCTGGGTTATTTACTTCATATGCGAGGGATCGATATTCGGTAAATATCCTTAGAACTCGATTGCAAGGAATCGATTCGAGGTTAATTAATGTGTGCATCAATAATAATAGAAAATGATTTATACATGGTAATATTAATTGGATACCGAGGTATGAATGATGAAACCCAATCCTACACTTTTCTTTAGTTAATTAAAATCGTTTTATTAGCTTTCGTAATCTTTCGTTATTTCCGTAAAATCATCAAAACTTCGATCATACTCGTTGTACATAACTATTCAATTGTTGAATTCTATTTGGATTAACTGAGTAGCACATGTCCCTGTGGAGACGAACTTTTATAAATTTTGTAACTTACAATGACAATTGGTACGCTTGCCAAAAGTCTAACAAAGGACCTAAACGCAAATCTTAGATTACAGTTAAAGAAGATGCAAGAATCTAATGCCGAACTGGTTCTTGCAGTCTAGGATCTGGATGAAATGTTGGAGCAGAAAAATAGGGACATATCTAACCATTCCCATATAAATGAGCAGGCTAAAAATTCATAAGAGAAAAGGATAAACCTCTCTAAATGTGAAACACATGATGAGGAAGAATAGAAAGCATTCGAGGAGCTTGTTAAGGAACACACGGAGGCCAATGAGACACACTTAGTTGAGAAGAAAATAGTAGACCTCTACGGTGAAGTAGAGATGTATATGACAGACAAAGATGAGCTACAGATGCAGATGGAACAGCTTGCACTGGACTATGAGATATTGAAGCAGGAAAACCATGGCCTTACATATAAGCTAGAGCAAAGTGAACTGCAAGAACAGTTAAAAATGTAGTATGAATGTTCATCTCCTTCTGCTGCAATGAATGACATTGAAAACCACATCAAGAATGTGGAAGATCAACTCAAGGAACAATCAGAAGACTTCTCAAATTCTCTGCCTACCATCAAGGCACTTGAAAGCCATATCAGAGGATTAGGGGAGGAAATGGAGAAACAAGCACAAGGATTTGAAGCTGATCTAGAAGCAGTGATGCATGACAAAGTTGAACAAGAGCAAAGAGCTATCCAAGCCGAGGAAGCTTTGCGAAAGACCAGACTGAAAAATGCTAAAACTGCTGAGAGGCTTCAAGTGCATTGAACTTTCTCCACTGAAATGACCACCACATTTGATGCCAATGAGAAGGCTACCATGAAAGCATTGACAGAAGCAAGCAAAGTGCGTGCACAGAAAATGTTACTGGAAGAAAAGATGTATAAAGTCAAAGAAGAAGTTGAGTCAACTAAAGCTGATGATGATGAAAAACTGAACCAACTTTCCAACCAAATAGATACAATGAAAGTTCAGATACAACAGATGTTGTTGGAAATTGAGGACAAGTCGAAGCAGCTTCAAAATCAGAAGAAGCACCAGGAACAAGTTATTAGGGATTTATCTCAGGAGATCGCGTTACTAAAAGCTGAGAATGGAATCAGATGCAGAAACTCTAGAGAAGAGAGATTTAGGTGACATGCATGCATCATGACAGACCCTCATGATGCAATTCATAATTAATTAACTAATCCATAGGGGGATTTATTGAAACCATTCAGTTTTGTTTGTTAGAGATCTATAATTAGTTATATGTTATGTGTAGCTAATTAATTTTTCTTTTTTTACTTTCTGATTGTTGCTTGACATATCAATTAAGTTGTGTTGTTTTGTTTTGTTTTTCTTTCTGTCTACAGATGCAAGTAGGACAGTGTTTGAAGTTGAACGGACCAATAACTCGACACCCTCAACAAACTGCAGTACTATGGCAGAGGTCTAATAATATTCCATTTCTAACCTGCTTTTGTATTTGTATTTGTTCATGGACAAATTAATTAATAATATCTACCCTATGTTTTTTTTTACTTGGGATTTGCTTAATAGCAAAAAGTTCATAAGCATGATCCATTAAGTGGTGATTAATTATTGGTATATGATTATTAGAGATCAAGTTGATATGGGAAACATGTCTATATATTATGGAAAGATCTGCACTAGGTATAGGGAAGAAAGGACCGAATAAAAGCTTCGTTTGTTGGGAAATGAAAATGGCTTAAAAGCTGGAATTCCTTCTTTTCTGTCGGCTCTACTGTTATGCAACTTAGCTCTGCTTTTGGGGCTTGTGCTGTGCTCATTCATGTCATTTAGGTCAATAGTTTCAAGGGCATCCCAATATAATATTCTATGCAACTGAGAGCACCTTTTGTGATGGAAAAGACATCCTTAACCCTACTTTTATTTGACTTCTCCTTTAGACCATGCATGCATCTTTTAATTGAATGACTAGAAATTAATTTGAATCAACAACTTTTAATAATAAAGTTCATATCAAAATCAGGGCAAAAATTACTTTAACATTAGTACTATAATATAATTTTTTTATTGGTTGTGTTTATATACATTGTGTCTATAAACAAGTATATTTTTCTAGGAACTTGGGGTGCACAATAATATAATGTGTTATCCAATATTCTTTTTTCTCCTATTTTTTGTTTTTCATATTAGACAGAATGTATGTATGGAGTAAATTTAGAAATATTGTATGCGCGTTCCCACGTAAATTCAGTAAATAAAGGTAAAAATAAAATTAAAAAAATGACTCTAATTCTTTAATAAAATTACTTCTTTCTCAAAAGGAATTTTTTTTTCAAAACCAAACATACAAATAGTTAATATATATTTTGGGGTTGTTGTAATTTCATATTTGTTGCATGGCTTCAATATTCAAATCCACAGGAATCTGTTTCAACACAAAGGACAACAAAAGCAGTAGTGGTTGCAGAGAGTAGAACAGATGGATGGCTCCTATTCGATGAAGGGGAATTACAACAAAGAAGGAACCTTTTCGAAAGGAATGCAACGTGGCATCATGTGATGCAGTTACCTTGTCCTTCTCCTTCTGCACCTGTCACCCATCTCATAAACACCACTCCTAATGGCTCTGCAGCTAGTAGCAGCATGTCCACTACTACAACCACAGTAACAACAACAACAAGAAGAAAAATGGACCCAAACCTCATTAAGACACATGATGTTAGCTTTTCTATTTCACCCCAGCAGAGAGAAAACAGTGTTATCTACTTAAGTAGTAGCAATAGTACTAGTGAAGATGATAATTGTGTGGATGAGTCTCAAACCCTTTAACTTTTCCCATTGAGGAGTACTGGTGATGGAAGCAGTGACAACATGATGAAGGATAATGAGACAGAGATATCAACTTCAGCAATGAATAATGCCAACAACTTGACCACCCCTGGCCAGTTTTTTGAGTTCCTTCCTATGAAGGAGTAATATGATCAGCCGAAACACATATATGCTATGTTTGTAAAATCATGGGAATGTGTTTTGATTTTGTTGTTTTGTTGAAAAAATGGCACTACTTTTATTGTTAGTAGTTACATGATGCTATGTTTCAACTAAAGTTGAGTCAACTAAAGCTGATTATGATAAAAAATTGAACCAGCTTTCCAACCAAATAGATACAATGAAAGTTCAGATACAACAGATGTTGTTGGAAATTGAGGACAAGTCGAAGCAGCTTCAAAATAAGAAGAAGCACCAGGAACAAGTTATTAGGGATTTCTCTGAGGAGATCACGTTACTAAAAGCTGAGAATGGAAAGCTTAATGAGGAGATTTCATGCTTACATGATCAAATAGAAGGAAAAGAAATTTTAAGAACTGAATTGGAAGCTATGAAGAAATCTATTGAGGAATCTGAGGCACTCTTACAGAAAGGAACTATGGAAAGAAATGAACTGGTGGGTACAATTGCATTGTTGAAGAAGGATGCTGAACAGTCACTTAATGAGCTCAACAGAATGAGACATCTTAAGGATAAAAAAGAAACAGAGGTTAGAGTCTTGCAATCAGAGTTGGATGCCACTAGAGATCAGTACAGTGACATGAAACTCTCTCTTTCAGAGGACGAAGTTGAGATAGACAAACTACAAAATCAAGTTTTCTAGCTAAAGGGTGAATGGAACAAGAAATATGATGCTACAAAAAATGGGAATATGTTTCTTGACTGTAGGTTCCTAAGTTGCTACAAAAAATGCTTAGTATAACTGAACAAAAAAGAAGTAGAAAACAAGTTGCCTGAAGATAAATGTGTGGTGAAAGAAAACTTGTAAAGAAAAAATAGTAAATGAAACTGGCCAAGAGATTGAACCAGAAATTGAGTCAAAGGTACTATGGACCATATGAGATTGTGATCATGAAAATGAAAATTTTGATGATTCAAGCAACTTACTGTACCAAATTTGATTCGAGTCTATTGAAGGCTAAGCTTTTTATAACTTGATTAAACACTTAAATGGAAAATTATTATGCTCCAATCCTTTTAAAGTCATGTCAATGGAAAAACTAACAAACCAGACCCAGGGTATTTTGCCAATAAGAAATAAGTCATGAATATCACGTAATCATTAACACACCATATATCCGAAGTCTAAACAGACACAAATTTGAGTGGAAACATATAGATGTAAACAATGTCAAAACTTTATAAACAGAAGGCAAGGTCAAGTCACATAATTTCTAACATGTACATAATATACCTTTTTTAAGGTGCAACAAACTTCAGAGAAATGACCAGGAGAAATTCTTTTAGTTGATGCAACCTTTGTTACCTCGACAACAGGCTCCTTCCGTTTAGACCATTTGGTAGCTTTCTGAAAATTAACAAAACAGTTTCAAGCCCATATAACTAAAATAAAGCTGCATTAGATACTGAGTACAATCCGACAGATGAGGCAGAAAACTAACCACTCCATCCCAAAATCCTAACTTCTCCAAAGGAGTCAATATAGGAACAGGATGAACAACTACATATTCGTCGATTTCTTGAGGAGCTGATAATCAAAGTAAATGAAAAATGAGTATATTAGTAGTACACCGGAAAGACAAAACATGTCTGAGAAAAAGGAAAACATACTTGACATACTAAATCTGACATACCATAAATCCCAGATTCTTCTGAAGGGCCAGTACACACAACCTTTGACACAGCTTCCTGTTCAGCTTCCTTATCTTGCTCAGATCTACAACATAAGAGAATAAAATTGTAATGCCCATACTAAGTGGTGTAAGCATCAGCTGTGCCTGCTAAAACTTGGTCACAGTCCAGTGGCTAATGCCATCTTTTGTTACTAAAATAAAACCTTACGAAGCATGTTGAAATCTGGAACTACGACCTATATACAATTATGTCATTTGACTTCATTGTATATACATTACATTTATGACCTATATACAAGGAAAAGAGCACTTGGTTCACACATTTAAAAAAATTGTGGGGCCTTCCTGTTCTTCCCTTCTCTGGACTGCAGCTGATCAAAATCCCCCATATATACTTTTCCACATGTACTATACGTCTTTATCCTGTTATTTATATTCCCTATCTATGAGTATTGGATAAATATTAACAATAGTGTGCAATGTTCCTATCAAGCAGGTTGGAGCGATCATCTCTGGCATTCAGCCTGGTCTAACTATGGTTGTGGGGCCACCTGGTACAGGAAAGACTGATACAGCTGTACAAATTCTAAATATTCTTTATCATAATTGTCCTTCTCAGAGAACCTTAATAATTACTCATTCAAATTAGGCTTTGAATGACCTGTTTGAGAAGATAATGCAGGTAGGGTCTTGTATTTGTCCTCTATTCTTACATGTTGATTTGTGATTTTGAAGTTTTGATTATTTTTAGTAGTTAATGTCCTAGTACATTACTAAGTTCTTATTTTGGGGAAGGGGAAGCTCTTGTATTGCACCACTTTGTAAGAGGGCAAGATTGGGCACAAGGGTAAGTTTGCTGCCTTATGGCCTGAAGCTCATTGGTTCAAATCTTGGAAATAACCTCTCTGCTTGTGAGCGTAAGGCTGTGTGCATCTTGCACTCTAGGCTTCA
Source organism: Glycine tomentella (assembly GCA_007407185.1). Lineage (NCBI taxonomy): Eukaryota > Viridiplantae > Streptophyta > Magnoliopsida > Fabales > Fabaceae > Glycine > Glycine tomentella. Next base: position 77,257 of record PYAF01000331.1, read on the forward strand.
CTTGGTAGGGGCCTTATGCATTCGGTCACCATTGAAAAGCTTTGTTATTTGCATGTAGTATGATTCTTGGTAATCAATTCATGGAGAATAAGGAAACCGTTCTTATGTGTCAATGATGAGTTTTAGTATGATTTAAGAGTATTAGATACTTTGATTCAAGAGTCATAGTCATTTTTATTCTATGTCTACGAGTTAGATTAGTCAATTAAGCATAGGAATTTGCTATAATTAGGGGTCTAAGACATTATATGTTGTGCAAAAGTCAGTTAAAAGCCTTTGTTTAGTCATAAACCAAGAATTTATTTAGAAAGGATAGATACAGATGCAAAAGGATAAGATGCTCAAAACTCAGTCTAGAATGAATTGAAAAAAGCATAAAAACTAAGAACATGACACATGTAACACAACATGGCAATCTCTCTGTAGATGCACCTCATACACTTCCAACAAGCTAAATGAACTAGTTGATCCCAAATAAACTCTAGAGTCTACAGGCAACATTTGACTGGTAAAAATTCTGCTTCTTTCAATCACATGCACAAAACAATTGCCAATCAAATGCGCATAGTATTGCTTTGGTTTACTGTTGAAGTCTTGCACTACTGATGATCTTCATCATATCATGCATGTAATGTCTTGATTATCTTCTACGTTTGGTAGTAGAAAGTTTGTAATTAATCAAAATTAAAGTAAATACCAAAATGTTGCACTTGCACATGCAAATCATTCTGTCTTTCTAAGTAAATTTCCGTACATAATGCCCCACCATATTAATGTATGTTTTCAATTAAATTTTTTGTTTTGTAGAAGAAGAGTGCAGTATTTGCTGTTGTTTTTCTCATTGGGAATAATCAATGTTATGTTCACAAGGGAAGGTAGTTTAGTTATAAAGAAAACAGAGTCATTTGGATCATAGTTCATACTATATATCAATGGATCAATTTTCAAATAAATAAGTCCAATTCCTAAGGTTCTACGAAGGTGTTGAGGTATGAATACACACCTGAGGAATGGGCTGCTGGATTACGAATTCCATAGCAACAACCATGGCTTGAACGAAGTCCTCCCCTCCAGTTCCTATTGTAGTGAATCCCGAACAGTTGGGTATGAGTTCACCTGCGCAGCACACATTAATAACACAAAAAGTATTGCAATAACAAGACACAACAAAAATTTTAAGGGTCACAAGGAGCAAACATGAACACAAAAAGAAACTGTCAAAATAATCACAAAATAAAAGGAAGAAGTAAACAATATGGATGCGCGTAAGTTGCAGCCACATGCAAGCTACAGTGAAACTAAAGGAGCACAGCAAATGAAAGGTAAAACATCATACCTGAATAACTCAAGCACTGCTGTCGTCACCAAGTCGAAGCCTTTGGGTCACCTTTTAATGGTGCTTGAGCAAAATGGGGCCACACCGTGATGGAGAAGACGACAAAGGTGTCGGAGAACTCAATTTCACCTTCAAGGAGGCTACTAGGGCACAAAAGATTCTTAGGGTCACTCTCTCAGACGTTAAGGTCGTATACGTGGTGACTAAGGGTATAGGGACTACTGAACATGATGGTGTATTTCAAACGGTGTCGTTTTAATTTAAAAAAATCAACATTTCTAAGACGATTGACTATATAACCGTCGTAGTTTATATAATCAAAGACGGTTTCTAAAAGACCGTCTTTGAAATGTTCGATTTATTTACAATTATGCCACCGCCCTCAAAACCACGACGGTCCTTGGACAACCAACATAGTACCCGCGTCGTTAAATAGGCTTTTTGTAGTAGTGCGAGTTTTGAATAAGAAAGGATAAGAAAAATTTACGTAATCAACTTTTCATTCTCTCTCCTGGAGGTGCCTTGTCCTCGAATACAAGGAGTATGTCTGGAACCTAACATATACTCAAAGGACTTTGACTACTCTTATGCTTAATGGCAATGCAATCCTGGGGTAGCTGGGACATAGGTAATTGATATGTGTGGATTGTGTTGGTCATTTATAATTCATATGTGGAAATTCGGTGTGAGGCTTGGCCTTTACTTTGTTTATTCGTAGAGCATACTAGTATGTTGTTGATGTGGCTATCTCGTGTGTGGGTTTTTTGAAACTGCAGACTTTTTAAATTGCCTTTGTCATTTTGGTTTTGCTTTGGTTATGGCATTTAATTAAGCTTCAATAATTCTTTTTGTATATAGATCAGGGGATGCTGGAGGGCTTGTTACATGTGGTTGTAAGTTGCTGGTTATATGGTATTTATGTATAACTTTACATTAATAGTATGTATATAACCATTGTCGGGTAGAGTTGTTTGGATTGGATTTTTGAAAATCCAATCCAAATTAATTAAATGAATTGGATTTATAATCTATATCCACTTAATTGTATAAAAGTAGTTTATTTTTTTTTAAATTGGTTTATAGTTCAAAATTATTTTAGTTTTAGATCGTACATTAGAAATAGAGTTAGTAGTTGCTTGATAAAAAGTTACTATAAAACAAGTTTTCAACTCTAAAGAGTAAGCCAAGAATTGAACTAAAGCAAGACTTGAAGCAAAAAATAAACTAATGTAAAATGAAATGAGATACTTACAAGAAACCTAATAAATCTTAAACAGTAAAAGGCTTGATTGAAATAGCAGAAGACTTGATGGAAACTTCAATGAAATACCATTTCATTATAACAAGGTTTATACAAGAGGAAATAAAGTAAGTTAGCTTACACTCATAAGAAAACACTCTTAGAGAAAACACTTTTTAGAGAAAATTCAAACTAACGTACTAGTCTCTACATGAAACCCTAATTTATAGCACTCTTTTACAAATAAAGTAAACACTCATGTTGCACACTATCTAATATTTTATTTTAATAGTACATTCTAAAATGTTTCTTGAAACTTGAAGGTAGTAGTTGCTTCCATGATGACTTCTTTTGAAAGAAAGAGTCTTGGAAGTTTTGGGACTTGAAATGTTGTCATTAGGACTGCATGTTCATGATGAACGGATAAAAAATCTTGGTTGTATGTTGACATCAAAATCTTTTGCATGAGAGAGAAACTTTTGGCCTTATGCAAGGCTGCATACTATTTGTATTCAAATTTTAAAATCTGAAAATGTGTATCCTTACGTGGTATCATTTTGGGTCTTGTGGTGCCATGTAACTTTTGCTTAGGTGTACATTCCATAATAGTTATCTTCATTGTCATGCAAAACATTTTCGGGGCTTGATAATGTCTCGTCCTTGAGGTCCATCGATTGTGTTGAACTCACCTCTTTTAATATTTCTTGTCATTTTTCTTCAGAGGTTGGGGAGGCCAAGGCCACCATTATCTTTTGTTTTTCTGGTAAAAATGATGATTCTTTATTGGTTTAGACTTTTATCTCAAACCTTTGTTGGGACATTTTTATCCTTCATCAATTTTTTTCGTTTCTTGCAAACGAGATATCAAATTTGTTCCACCATTTAACTCGTATTGATCTAACCAGATATTGAATGTTTGTCTCATCAAAGAGTTTTATGGAGTCTTGAATCATATCATAATCCCAGGACATAATCCATGTTATGCCTTGTTTGGCTACAAATGATATAAACCTATATCATTGAACAAAGGTGGTTCTTTTATTATCTGTCTTTAGCGTGTTGCGAGAATAAATTAACAGTGGGTCCAATATTGTAGAACCACTTGAGGAACCATTTTGGAAACTTAAGTGAAATTCTCTTTTTGAACCAGAAAAACCACGAACTTTGAAAAGGCCAAAGGTAAAAAGTATTGTATCAAGCATCAATATAATCATAATAATTATATGATTGCAAAGCAAATTGTCTTGAAAAGGCCTTGGATTTATAGAGTTCTTGATTCTAGTCTTGAATTGAGAGTACTTTAAGGATCTTGGCTTTTGAAAATATGATACCCTGATACGCTGGGTCATCATGATGATGTATTTCTATTGAATCATTAAGATAAACTCATAAAATTTTCTTGTTCTTGCTTGTTCATGAGGGATGTAATGGAATTGAGAGGGAAGTGCCCTTTGAGTTACTTCTCTATCGTGAAACCTGGACTATTTTTCTTCAATTATTATTATTATCGGCTTAAGCATTGGTTTTTCTTGGTAGTTTTTATCCGAATAAGATGAAAATGGTTGGCTTCTAGTAAGGTCAGAAGGCTTAACTAAAAAGTTATAGTATTGGAGAGGGGTAAATTTGTTGTAATGCAGGATTAAGGGATTTTGCGAGGTTTTCAGTTTTCCATCTATTTTAATAGGATGTTTTTGAACAACTTAAGCCCTAATGGGTGGCTTTAGGAAACAAGTATTGAGCTTGGAGGAGGAATCGGTGTTGAAGGTCTTACTGGTTGTAATGGTACGGCTCTGATACCAATTGTTGTAAAATTAATTCCTAAATCCTTATGGTGAAAACCATCACCCAATAAAACCCCAGAAATATCATATTGGATCATCAAGAAATCTTAAACAAATAAAGCATATTTGTTTCTATTGCAGTAGTAATTTATCATTTTGTTCTTCTAGCCTTTTAGTCTTTTCTTATGAGCTTTAGTCTTCCTCAGTCAAATCACTCCTTAGAGGTTATTCTCTCTGGATGGGAAAGAAAGAAAGAAACTTGATTTGACCTATTGGGGACCATAACCCTATATGTAGTGTTTTTCTTTATTGTTGGGCCAGTAAGCTCTCATTAAATCTAATTGGCCCAACACCGATATCCACCTATTTATCCCATATTTACTTAGGAATCTATTTGATCATATTTAATTGATCACTTTAATTTATCCAATATATATTAAATAGCATAATATAATTATTAATACAATATGTAGCACATAATAACATTAGAAAATTTAATTTTCTAACAGCTACCACTTAGTGGAGGGCCATATTGATCTCTTGTATTTCTTTACTACTCATTTTGATCCCCTTTGATATGAATAATATCAAAATCAAAACATGAGAGTAAAGATTGCCATATGGCAAAAATATGTTTAGAAACCAAATTTTTTACATCACTCTTCAAAACACTCGGTATTACTTAACAATAAGTCCTTACTAGGATATGCTTGCTAAATAGATCATCTTGAAATTTGGTAATGCATAAAACAATGGATAAGAAAAAAATTAATCGTAAAGTACTTTTGTTGAGTTGGATGCCAAATACCCGGATAATATCTAACTATTTTTTATTTAGAAGAATCTTTTGAAACTTGCTTTAGGATTCCTCTATACCCTATGTTTGAGGCATCAATTTCTATAATCAAGGAGGCTTCTGGATCCGAAATTCCTAAACAAGGCAGAAGCTTTATAATTTGCTTAATTTTAATCACTTGGGTCATGTCAGCATTCCATAAGGGTGGATTTTCCTTAATTTTTTTGTATAATGGGGCACAAGTGGTTTTAATATTTGGAATAAAATCTATTACATAATTTAAGCATCCTAAAAATCTTTGTAACTGCTTTTAATCTTTAATTTCATTTGGAAATTTTTTTACAAACTCTAAAGATCTTTGGATTGGGGTAATCGTTCCTTCGTATATTTCATATCCTAGAAACCTAGTCTTCGTTTGGAATATTTTTGTCTTTTTTGCTGCGACCTCCAACCCATTTTCTTTGATTATTTCTATAAATTTATTTAAATGTGAGATATGTTGATTTATTCCTTTTGAAAAAATAGTACATCATCTAAATAGACTACCAAAAATTTCATATATTGGTAGAAAATATCATTCATAATATTTTGAAATTCACTTGGCGCATTCTTTAAGCCTTGGGGATTACATTCCATTCATAATGTCCAAAAAGGACTACAAAAGAAATTTTGTATCTATCTTCCTCTACCATTGAAATTTAATAATAACTTGACTTCATGTCAAATTTAGAGAATATAGTTGTGTCATGCAACCTTTTTCTAGGGTTTTCGATATTATTCCCTTTTCAGTCACCTTAAAAGGATATGATGAGTTAAAAATGGTGTTCCTAATATTAATTGTGCGGTCATGTTTTTAACTAATAAAAATGAGGTGGTGTAACACATTTTGTTTTTACAAATTTTTGCATTAGACAATTTATACTGGAACCATATTAAAAGTTTTTGCATTAGACAACTCATTTGAGATCCATTGGCACTGCTAATCTCTTTTGTTGTTTTTTCACAATATTTTGTAGGTACTAATCCTTCTTAGATAAAATTGATGTCAGCTCCAGAATCAATCAAGGTAACCATATTAAAGTTTTCATTTTGGATTACTAGGGTTATTTCACAATGCCATTTCTGAGTTGTAATTATACTTAAAAATTATTAAAAGATCCTAAGCTTTTGTCTTCAGTATTTGTCTTATCTTGTACCTTTAAGATTTATCTTCCTTCTAGTTCTAGTAGTCCATACTCTAACAAAATGTCATTTTGCTTAAGTATTTGGATATCTTTCTTAAGATTCTTAATTTCATTTTGTAAATCTTTTATAGTAATTTGCTCAGTTTGAGGTTTAAACCTACTCTATATTTCTTTCATATCTACTGGTTGAATTATTTCTTTTCAGATTTCCTCATCCTTTTGAATTAAATTATTTAATTGGTGCAAAAAGTCATTTTTTGAATGGTGACTCTTCCATCTTATCTATTATAGAAGTTAGTGTAGAGGTTTGCTTTTTAGTTAACATGTTGACATATTTACAATTTTTAGAGTTACATAGAGTGGGACCTAAACAATAACCTTCCTTGTGATTGTCTAGGTCTTCTCCCCAAGTGGAGTTCTCTAGTTGATAGATTACTTCACTTCCTTCATCATCTCCATCTATTTCATCTTCGTTAGAAGTTTCTTCTATGTTAGAATTTATTAATACATTTAGTAGACTTTCATTTTATTTTTGATCTAGCTCTAACTCGTTTATTTTCTATTGAACTCTACAATTTTTTGCATAATGACCTATTCTTCCAAATTTCCAACAAGCATTATTCCTTTTCTTTGATTTTATATTTTTGGGTTTTTGATTTTGAAAATATTGAGTTATATTTTTAGTAAATTTTCTCTTGTAAGGTCTTCTACAAGTATTTATTAGTTAATTTTTTTCTAATTTTTCTTTTCTATATAGCACTGGGAGCTCTAATAGTTTTTATCCCATATTGTTGACAAAAGGTTCCCACCTCTTGCTTACTGGTCACCTTTTCTTTTTGAATTTTATTTTGTAATTTGAAATCAGTACAAACTTGTATCCCAGTATCCACTACTGTATTATGTATTTGACCATAAATTAAATTTTCATAAGTTATGGGATTACCATATATTCTTTGTAAGTTCATTTTAACCTTTTTCAGAAAAAAATTTTGGAAGTCTGACTATAAATCTTTCCAAAATCTAGTTGATCCATCTTCTCTAAGTATTACTTTTGATAAAAAAAAAAGAGTATCTTTATACCATTTATAATCTAACATAGTAGGAAAATATAGGTTAGCTAGTTGGCTAGCAACTCTTTCTTTAAATATATTTGGATTTCATAGAAAATTTTGTATAATGATATATATTAAAGTTGCAACTGCATCTTGTTCTTGAGTTTCAGCTTTTACACTATTTAATACAAATTCTTTCTCTTTTAGCGAGCACCAATTATCCCACTATCCTTTTAATTGTCCGATTAAACCTTGAATTATAGTTATTGCAACGTCTCTATCTGAACATCTTCTAGTTTTGTAGGCTGTGGCAACCATTGACATTTGACAAGTTAAATCCAGTATACCTTGTTCGCATAGACCCTCTAAATTCCATTCACAAATGTGAGACCTTGTAAAGAAATTTTGAACAAATTCTCATCTTTCTTCGGTTTGGATATCAAGATAAGTAGGTCTAGGATAATAATTTCATAATTTGTGATAACTTCTATTTTGAAGCTTTATTTTATTAACTTCTAAATCAATTTTTCCAAAGTGTTACTCGACGACTTTCCTAGACTTGATTTTTCTAAGTTCCTCTTTATATCCTCTATATCTACTTCGATATCACTCTTAAATCTAATGGCTTCTAGATCCTCTTAAGGTACATTATTTAATTTATTAATTGGTTGGATAATAGATTTTGTTGGTTCGTTAAATTTTTAGGAACTTGGTATATCCATGCAATTTTTATTTTCTATTCTAGTTAATTGTTTTGACATTGTTTCTTACACGATATTAGAGTAATTTAATTGTTGATGGAGTTTTTTGATGTCCTTTTTTCTACTATTTGTCTTCGGCAATAACATCTTTGAAAGGAGCAGCTTCTATTTCTAGGTCCCTCATTTGAAGGGAGGATACTCAAATTCTTCTATTTTGTTGCCTAAATTTTTCCAGGGTGTTGATATCTTTGATAAAGGATTTAGTTCTTTCTCCCTATTCAATAGGTAATTTAAATTATTAATTTTACAATAGTTTGAAAACCAATCAAAGAAATATATGTTAATTTCATTTTGTTTCATGTATTGATAAAAAGTTCTCTAAATTGATTTGTTTCATCTTTTGTAAAAGCCGAGAAAAACCAATCTCTTAAATTTTTATTATATGGAGCTTCAAAGTCATCTCTTGTCCATTGCTTATCAATTTTTAAGGGTGGTTCTCTTGTAAGGGTGTTAAGTATTTAAGATGTGGTTGGAGAATAGGTAGGAGACTCAGACCTTATTGTTTCTTTATATATAGGTCTAGAAATTTCTGGTACAATGTTGTCTAATCCTTTTAGACCAAAACTAATTGTTGAACCATCAATCGAGTGTCTAGAAAGTCTTTCTCTAACTAAGTGTTGAGGTTCCAATGCCTTAAAATATGTAGACCTATTCATTCTTAATCTTATATTATTGTTTTGAATTATTTCTCTAAGTTGAGTACTATAATTTTTTTTTCTTCCTTTATAATGTCTATAAATAGCCAATCTTCTGGAATCTTATCCACTACTTCTTTGTGTTTAAGCTTTTTAGGTACTAGAACGAAAGATTTTCTTATATTTGCTTCTACAAGTATAGTTCCATTTTTAGGTGATGATCTTAAGGCCTTAAAATTAAAATTTATTTTAGTTACTTTAAAACATATTCTATATATTATTTGAAAGGGTTCATTTTTTCATCTAAAACTCCATTTGGGGATTAAACATATAATTTTATTGCATTAGAAGTGTACTCATTTTTTACATCCATAGAAAAGTTCGAATAACAATTGAAAAAAGCAGGTTTATCGTGAAGATTACTCTCCATAACAACTATAATAGAGTCAATAAATATTTTTAATCTTACTTCTCTAAATAACATGATTATTGGTTTATTGATTCCTAACCTATAGTTTGATTTCACAACCACTTGTATTAGGCCTAAATGTATGAAATTAAAGCCTTTTGAAATATGTTTGTCTAGTATTTCTTTTTCTAAGATATTGATAACCTTATTATTTTTTGTTCCAGGGTAACTATACTCAAGCATATGAATTTCTTTGTCAGGGGAGGATGACCATAAAAATTGTTTTTTGTAAACATCACATTTTTAATAATAGGTATTGACTAATTCTACAAAGCATTTTCAATTTTAGCAATTTGTAATTTCAGAAGGAGTTGTTTAATTTTCTTGACTTTGTAAAGGAAAAGAAATATCTTAAGATGATTGTCTTATTACTATCTTATTTCTTCTTCTTAAATGTAAGTCATTTAAAGTTCTTAACTATTGAATTTAAAGGAAGCTGCAAGAAGATTGAAGTAAGGATGACCTGAAGTTTTAGTTTTTTACATGCCCAATCATTTTGATGGCATTTGTAATTATCTAAGTGGCTCAAGTGTATTTTCTTATGATCCTTCATTGCATTCGCATTCTCATCCTCATGCATACATGTCTTTGATTAATAAACTAAAGCTATTAAATGATTTTACAAAAATCCATGTTCTCATGGTTAAGTTTTTGAAAAATGAAAACTTACTATTTTAATCGATTACATGCTTTCGTTTTAAATCTGGAAAAGCCATGAAGAACACATTAATCGATTACAGTGTTCTTGTAATCGATTACATAGTGTAAAATAAAAATCATGCATTGCTGCTTTAATCGATTACATAGGCTATATTAGGAAAACATGTTGTGCTGCTTTAATTGATTACCATGGATCGTAATCGATTACATAAGTCAATTAAAAAACTATGCTTTGCTGCTTTAATCGATTACATATTGTAATAATCAATTATTCTATTCATAAACATTTTCTAGAAAGCTTAAGAATAGATTAATCGATTAAATGATGTATTAATCGATTACATTTGCAATTTAATCGATTACATTCTGTTAAAACTGTTTTTTTATAAATAGATTGTGGGTCTATTGTTTTGTAATGCTTTTAGAAATCATTTCTACGAAATACTCAATATTCCCAAGGCTTTAGAATCTGAGAAAAAGTTCATTCTGAGTGAATAACATTCTACATCTAAACATAAGATTCACTACTCATTGTTGATGAAGTTTTGAGCAAGGTTTTAACAAAGAGTCCTCAAGAAAGCTGTTCTCTGTAATTCATGCATTCAAATTCTGTTTGATTTTTTGTATTCATCTCATTCATATGCTAAGGATCATGAGGTGATATCTTTCTTGAACTCTAGACTATGATAGTTTTTGTTTGTTTAAAAGTTTGTGTATTTTTCCTACGAGCAAATAGTTTCTTTAAAGTTGTTTCTAGAGAAGGGTTCTCTAGAGGGTAAAATTGAGTAGTGTTCTCAGGTTCTTGATCTTAAGAAATCTATAGAGTTTAGATTTTGATTCTTTGTCTGGGTTTGACAAGGGAGATCTGTTGTAATAGCTTGTAAAGAATAATATTTGTTTTAGTGAAATCTCTAACCAAGAGTTGGTTGGAAGTCACTGGATGTAGCCTCCAAGGTTGTGAGGTGAACCAATATAGATCGTTGAGTCTTTTATTCTAATTCTGTTCATTTCTTATTGTTTGCTTTTGGTAATCAAGAAATTATCAACAAGACATATTTTCTGACATTACTTGCATTTGAAGGGTGATATTGGTTGGAAGAAAAGTTCTGGTTTTAAAAAAGATTTTAAGTGATACGATCCAGATTACAAATTCCGCACATTGTTTTAAGTAAAATTTTAAATTCCTGGTTTAAACCAATTCACCTCCTCTTGGTTTATTTGACGAGTGTTCATTGTATTTTCAGTAACAAACTAGCCATTTTACTTAGCTTTGTTAGTGTTTCTTATGACGGGACCACCTCAATTTTTAACTTAGCTGACCAACGGGTTTATTACTCTTTCAAGATAATTATCGAGACCACTAAGTCTCGAAGCTGACGAAGGTCCTAACAGCTCTCACTTTTCCATTTAACACTATCAAAGAGTAGTTATTGACTAATTTATTTTGAACTTTTAGCTTCCAGACACAAAGCCTAAGCCACACTCCCTATGACTTAGGCTCTGATACCAGAGCATTCAGCCTTGCAAAAGGCCAAAAGCTTCTCTCTCATGCACAAGATTTTGCTGTCAACATACAGCCAAGATTATCCACCCCTTCATCATGAACATGCAGTCCTAATGATAACATTTCAAGTCCCAACTCTACCAAGACCCTTCCTTTCAAAAGAAGTCATCATGGAAGAAACTACTACCTTCAAGTTTCAAGAAACATTTCAGAATGTTACTGTTCAAATAAAATATAAGATAATGTCCAACATGAGTGTTTATTTTATTTGTAAAAGAGTGCTATAAATAAGGGGTCTCATGTAGGAACTAGTACATTAGATTTCAATTTGAGTTTTCTCAAAAAAGTGTGTTTTCTCTAGGAGTGCTTTCTTGTGAGTGTATGCTGAGTTATTTTATTTTCTCATTTATAAAGATTGTTACTAAAATAAAATGGTATTTCATTGAAGTTTCCATCAAGTCTTTTGTTGTTCAAGATTCTTATGCTTCTCGTAAGTATCTCATTCCATTTTGCATTAGTTCATTTCTTGCTTCAATTCTTGCTTTAGTTCAATTATTGACTTACTCTTTATAATTGAACTGACCTTGTTTTATTGTAACTTTTATTAAGCAACTACCAACTCTATGTCTAATGTACGATCTATCCGCATTGGTATAAGAGCTTGAGTCACGGGGAGTGGCTTAGGGGTTTTTTTTTTATCAACATTGGCTTGGGTATTATTGGCCAACATTGGTCGGGGCTATTAGAGGGAAATATTTTTCAACTAATGTCAGTCAGGGCTATTTTTCGTTGACGCGGCTAGGATTTTTTCGGCCAACGTAGGATGATGATATTTTATAGCAAACATCGACCAAAAAACCCTAATTAATGTTTGCTAAAAATAGCCTCAACCGGGGTTAGCCATAAACTGGTAACCCGAGTTGATGTCGGTGAAAAAAATACATTGGTTGATGTTGACCAAAAAATCATAGCTGACATCAGTTTCAAAATAGCATTGGCTGAAAAGTAGCCTTCCCTGATGTCGGTCAAAAAATAGTTTCAGTCAACATCAATGATTGAGTGTTTTTAGTTTAATATTTTCTATTCTTCTAGCTTATTTGACTTCTCTTGGACTTTTATTTCCTCACTTTTACTCAGTTTTTGTCTTAGGAAAACAAGTGGACTTAATTGATAATTATTGCTCATTTTCAGATTTTTTGCTTACGTGACCTATCTTCCTTGTGTAGGACCTAGAGGGCTCTACAAAACTCCAAATAGTGCATATGAGCAGTCCCTGGAAAGATAAAGAAACGATCTACAATTTTTTCAGAGATAAGCCAAGGCCAATTCTGTCATTTTAAGGGTCATTTTAGGCTTGGAAGTCAGAACCCATGCACTCAATTTTTGGGCTGCGAATTGGTGTAATTAGTAATTAGTTAGATTAGATGAGCCTAATCATGGCCCATCCTTTCCTACTGACTCATTCACTATATTTTAGTGCAATTATTTAGTGAAGAGACAACTTTATTTTGAGCACAAACATTTTTTGTATTCTCTTTTAGAAGTCTCCTGAACTAAAAAGTTCTCTCTCTTTTTCTCTCAATTGTTCTTCATTATTCTTTATTTTTCTTCTTCCTTTCATTTCTGATCTTCTATTTTTCTCATACAAATTTAGTGGCTCTTACATTGATGATGATCATGGAAGGTTAAACAATCAATCAATCTAAGGATCCAGTCCAAGTTAGGATAATTTGAGTTCTGGTATGATATTCTAATTTCTATGTGAATGTTCATCTTTTTCTTCAATCCTCTTTTCAATTTTCATGATTATGAATATGTTTAGGATTGAAAACAAATTATGTTATAGATTTATTTCCTAATTTTGAATTTTAATCATAGATTGTTTGAATGATATTTCAATCCACTTTGTGATTTCAATTGATTTAGGAGTTAATTCAATTGAACTGCTTCTAATGATATTGAACGAACCTTCATAATATGATCATTATATGAGAACTATGATAATTTGCATTTCTTGGTTTGGTGAATTAGATTGATATTCTTGAATCTGTTTTACAACACATTTTATCAATTCTGTTAATTTTTGTATTTTTCTTCAATTCTTGTTTGTGTTTCTGCAATTTTTGTTCATTATCTCCAACTGTTTGATAAAATCTCCCTGCTGTTTATTAGTGGATTATGTCAGGAACCAAATTGGATTGTATCTCTGAGTCGACCTAGGTTAATCCTATGCTACAAAATTATCTTAGTTTTATTTGTTTGTAGCGATTCGACAGTCGATATCAAAACTGGCACCATTGTCGGGGATTCGGTTCATTGTGTACCAACTTTAATCCACTCATAATTAGATAATAGTATAGGTACCATTGATATTACTATAGTATAATTCCATCTGTTTACAAAAAAAATTCAAAAATTCAAAATTCTGTTTCTGGATAATAGAGAAAAGATAGATATAGATAGAAGATAGGTAGATATAGATAATAAAAAATTCAAAATTTAAAAACTTGTTTCTATATAATAGATAGAAGATAGATATAGATTAAAAAAAAATCAAAAATCAAAAATTAAAAATTTGTTTCTAGATAATAGATAGAAGATAAATATAGATAGAAGAAGATAGATACACATAGACGAAAATATAATGAACGCTAATCAAGTAAACCAAGAGGAGGGAAGTGAATTGATTAAACCAAGAATTTTAAAAAAATTCTAAACAATTTGCGGAATATATAAAATGGATCGTATCACTTAAAATCTTTTAAAAACAAAATCTTTCTTCCAACCAAAATCACTCTTGGAATTCAAGTAATGCCAGAAAATAAGCCTTGTTGATAATTCCTTGATCACCCAATAACAAGCAATCGGAAAAGAACAGATTAAGAATAAAGAACATAATGATTTATACTGGTTCACCTCTCAACCTTGGAGGCTACATCCAGTTACTTCCAACCCACACTAGGTTAGAGATTCCACTAAACAATTAATATTCTTTACAAGCTTTTTACAAAAGATCTTCCTTGTCAACCCTAGACAAAGATGTAAAATCTAAATCCTATAGATTTTAATATCAAGAAACTGAGAACACTACTCAGTCCTACCCACTAGAGAACCCTTCTCTAGATATAGCTTTAAAGAAACTAATCTGTTCAAGAAATCAATACAAAACTAAATCAAACAAACAAACTACACAGTTTAAGGTTTCAGAAAGATATCACCTCATGATCCTTGTTAATGAATGAGATGATCACAGATAATCACGCAAAGATTGAATGCATGACAGTAGAAAATGCTTTCTTGAAAACCTTTCCTTGTAAATCTTGCTTAGATCTTCATCACCAATCAATAGAGACTTTTGTGTTTGGATGAAGATGTATTTCACAAGAACGAATGCTTTTTCACTTTCTAAGGCTTTGTGAGTAATGGGTAAATCACAGAAATGATTTCTGGTGTGTTACAAATCAATGGACTCACAAACTATTTATAGAAAAACAAATTTAACAGACTGTAATCGACTAAATCGCTAGTTTAATAGATTAAGTTATGAAATATAATCGATTAATACACCATTTAATCGATTAAAGCATTAAGATATGAATGTTCAAATGACTTATGTAATTGATTACGATTCATGGTAATCGATTAAAGCAGCAAGACATGATTTCCAGAAAAAGCCTATGTAATCGATTACAAGAAATGGTAATCGATTAAAGCACCAATGAATGATTTTCAATAAACACTATGTAATCGATTACAAGAACACATTAATCGATTAAACTATTCTTCATGGCTTTTCCAGATTTAAAATCGAAAGCATGTAATCGATTACAATTTTATTTAATCGATTAACACAGTAAGTTTTTCATTTTTAAAGAAACTTCAACCATGAGAACTTGAGTTTTTTAAAAACCATTTAACCATTTTAGTTTTATAATCAAAGATATGTATGTATGAGAATGATGATGCAAATGCATGAAGGATCATAAGGAAATAACTTGAGCCACTTAGACAATTACAAATGCCATCAATGATTGGGCATGTAAAAAGATAAAACTTCAAGCTACCCTTGCTTCAATCTTCTTGCAGCTTCCTTTAAATCCAACAATAGATATAGATAAAAAAATTTCAAAACTCAAAAAAAAAAAATTCTTAGTCATTTATCGTTATATTTTTGAATTAAAAAAACAAAATTTGAAAAAAAAAAGGAATTTCCAAAATCAAAAATAATTTTTAAACATTTATTGTGGTGTTTTTGAATTTTTTTTAAAAAAATAGGCCAGTTTTTCATTTTTTATATAGATTTAGCAAATATTGTGAATAATATTCTATTAGAGTAGTTGTCTGTTATTTCTGTCACTGATAAGTTGAACTGTGCATGACTAGGTCCAAACCAGTTGACTTGCATTCATATGATCCTGAGATAAATAGGACATTTCACAATTTGAGCAGAGATAATAGAAGTGTAGTTTTGGATACTAGTATAGTGTATTCTGAGCATTCTATTTCTGAATCTTCTGTTTTTGATTTTAAACATTCTGATTTTGAAATTGTTGTTGATGCAATGGCTGACAACAATCGAACTCTTAAGGAATTGGCTACACCTAGGGGTGTTCGCGGTCTGGATTGGATCGGTTTTGAAGCAAAAAATATCCGATCCAATTCCTTCGGTTTGGTCATTTGATCATCCATTCGGTTTGAAATTTTTTTCAAATCCGATCCAATCCAATCTAATTTTTTTGGTTTGGATTGGATCGGTTTTCGGTTTTTTAAAAAGTCTAAAAATAAAACTTATGAGACTTATTTTTATCAAAATAAGGAGTATCTAACATAAACAAACACATTCATTGGACAAAAACAAACATCATTTTCTAATTTTCATTAGACAAACACGTTAATTGGACAAAATAAGAAGCAATGTATTGCATTTTTGGTTTTTG
>PYAF01000331.1:123946-158661 GCA_007407185.1 Glycine tomentella
ATTTCTGATTGAATTGCTGGAAAAACCCTAGGGTAGAGAACTAAATATGAATGAGTATTAATGACTGATGATCAAATGGGTTGTGTGTTGGCTGTTTTGTGTTGATAAAATTTTGGGTTTTAGTTTACTCCAAGTGCACACATTGTGTTGATTTGTTTCCATGCACATTACCTGTTTGACGAAATGCCTAGATGAAAAAACTGAGAGTTCATATTTATAATATACTGTAGTAGATAAATATAAGAAACTTCATGTATTCATGTAATGCATGCAGGTGGCTCTTCTTTGGGAAATCGATGCTGATAATGTATGATGGGTCAATGGTAAACTATGTATGTAATTCTCAATGGTACCAAGCTGGTACCTTGTTTAATGAAATTATTCTTCGGGCTGACCAAAAAAAACTTTTACGACTAAATTATAAAATTACTCAAAATGTTTAAGCCTAAAATAAAGCTTTAACTTTGAATCTAACTTATATCCTAGAGAAAAAAATGTATACTTAAGGAGTCCAGCCTGTGAAGATTTAATTAAGAAAATTCTACATTAATTGTTATTTTGAAAGAAAAAAAGACTTATAAATTAATTATAATTTCTAATAATAGTGTAAATGAGTGTACATAAATTAATGTTGAGAGGAACACAATTATTTTTTCTCTCATATTCTTTACAAATAATTGAAAAACCGTAAATTAAGCATAAAATGACAAAAATAAATTTCTTAATCATTGAATATTTTTATACATGTCGTAAAGGGAATAAACTAAAGTGGAGGATATAATGAGCGGAAGAGAAGGGTGACGGGTGGAGGAGGAGGGGAATTCAATTCAAGTGTCCAACAAACAGTGATGCTTATGTGTAATGTACGGACCAAGACATTGTGATGGAATTGAAGAAGCTAACCTAAAGTGGTGTTATTATTGGAGAGAGGTTGTTGAGTGAAGTGTTGAGGGCAACATAAGGCACAGACCAAAAGAGCATAATTTTGGACAGAAAACGAGAGGCACTTGAATGGCCATCTAACGTCATCACCCTCTCACTACTGTTTCAGTGTTTCTGGCTTCTGAAACTCTGCATTCTTTATGCTTTATTTATTTGCTTGTTAGTTAGAGGCCCATACGCACTCCAAGGAACTCGACACGCGCCTGCAAATCCAATGGGCCATTTTCTTTCCCCATCTGAGTGAGTGAGTGAGTGACCCTTCAATGGTGAGGTGCTACCATGATATTGTTAAGGCTGATCCTGGACCACACCTTGTCCAATTCCAAAATGTTGGGTGTCTCACGACAACTCCAGAAACTTTTGCTGCATTTTAAGAGTGCAACATTCCAGTGACGTTGCACAATTATTCGACCTATTTAGTATATTTATAAATGTAATTTATATGTTTTCTTTCGTGAAATCGGATATTTTTCTGTAAAAGTAACCACTAAAAAAGTAACGTGATTTATATGTTTAACATGTTCTCTCTCAACATATATTTTTCATATGCATTAATCATATCGAATTTCTAACTACATGTTTAATAAGACAATGTTATCTACTAACCTTATCACATTATGTTGGTAATGTAATTTATATATGCATATATAACTAGGTTATTATTTGGATTTTGACAAAAGTTTCAATCGATCAATAATAGTTATAAGTAATATTGTCTCCATAGAAATTTATGCGATAATTGAATATTAATAGTAAAATATAGACCATGAGAACTGAATAATTAACAGTGACTAAAAGTAACTAAACCTAAATTACAATTTGCATAAAGATAAAGAAATTAAGTGAAGAAATAAAGTAAATTAAGGAAAGAAATTAATAGAAGAATTAAGGAAAGAAATTTTAGTTTGAGAATTTTCACAAAAACACTTGATGTGCGCAATAAATAGAGTCTAAATCAATGGGAGAAATTTGTCGATTCTAACTTCATCAAACCATCCTAACATGCAATCACTATTTTCTTATTCAAACAAATGTTGTTATCATCAACTCACATGTTTATTCAAATCTTAATATCCTAAGTGAGAGAGCCCCAAGTCCTTTGATTCCAATATTAATCCCTTGAATTAATGTAACCAAAGTACTTGCATTAGGAATAAGGATTTTAACTATGCCCAATCCTTTATACTTTATCCCTAGGCATAAAAATTATTGGGTTCTCCCTACAGTTCACAATTCAATAAAATTTTCCAATTATAATTGAATAAAAAGATTCATGCAATATAGTGATCAAGGCAAAAACAAGCATTAAGCATAGAAGAGAAACAATAACAATTATTTATTGAATAATAAAAAGAGTAGTTACATGAAAATATGTCCTATTATATTAAATTCCAAGGAAAGATGAAATTAGCTATGCATAACCATCGGGGAAGAAGAAATCAATGAAGAACCAATTGTAGAAGATCCCACAAGCCTAGTAGCATTGCACATTCCTCCTTGCGTCAAAACCCTTCAAAAAACGTACAAAAATGAGACCCCTTAGTTTGTTATGAGCCCTCTTTAAATAGTACCTGAGTTTTCAACAATTTGGACTTTTCTCACTAATTGCTTAAGTTGCCCCTACAAAAGCATAAGAAGTATCTAATAGTTGCACTAAAGGCATTGTAAAATACAAGTAATGGTTGCAATTACCAGTTATCAACTGGGTCTAGTAGAAGGTTAATCTCTAGTAATGCAACAAATGAATGTGACACCCCGTATGCATCCGGTGTATTAACAGTTACTTAATCAGATTAATGCAAAAATTAATTTAAAATCAACAAGGAAAGCCAACGGAAGCGTTTTAATAAACACATGATGTCATCGTCATTTCCTTTCAAAACCATAATCCTGAATCATTATGTATGACAAGTGTCCATAATTCCTATTACGAATGCCAAGGCACCACAATGAGCCTTTTTCGATCCATATAACATAAAGAACGACAGGTAAAGACAATAATGTCCATACAGATACAATAGGAGAATCAAAAGCCACATATATCTATATGGGTATATACATCATCAAAACCACCACTGTGGCTATACAAAAGAATAGGCACCCTGTACCATGATCTCACATATCACATCCTCACAAGAAGGTACAAAATATAAAGCGTCAGCACATCACAATCCATACAGGATCCAAAATTTATGTGCACGCACATCTTCCCTCGCAGGGGTACAAAATACATCATAAACATAAACAGTGAGGCACAATGCTCTCAAAATACTGTCAAGCAACTACACAGTGTCTGTCCCTACTGGGGCCTCCCGCCCTAAGACCCATCATCTCTGTCAGATATATCACCTACAAAAACATAATCCCCACACATGGGGTGAGATACAATCTCAATAAGCTCAGGGTTCTTGGAGGCTTCTCCTCCCCCTGGCTCACTTCCATGATACACAACATTAAAGGCATCACAACACCAGGTCTTCTGGCCCTCACAACAACACATAGATATTCTCTAGCTCTAATGTGATCCGCAGTACTACACCCGCCAAAGATGCATCATCATTAGCATCAGGATTCTCAGTCCCCAATGTGAGACCAGAACTTACACTCGTGCCATCCCATCGGGAGTTACCCCTTTACACATGGATGTACGTATATGGCACCTCCGAGAATAGGCTTCAATCGCGACGGGACCACCTATCTCTGGTCTTAAGGGATCATACACCCTTTACGTGAGCAAACCGACTAGGAGTTGCGCTCTACTCCTAGGGAGGTCCATATCTATCTAACTGGTCAGAAGATCTATCCGAAAGGCAATCATACACAAGCACAGAAACAAGTATACATATTATCATGAGGAAAGCTGTAACATCCAATTCAATGCATATGAATTATGTATGCAACCATCACTCCCTCGGAGTATGGTGGAACTCAGGCAATGGGAAACACTCCCAAGAACAAAGAACTTACCTGTCAAAATATTGCTCTGTTATCCAATCCCTGAACTGTGGTCTCCGCCACTAACACCCTTGATGTCACGCCCTATACAAAGGCACACAAGTAATCAACAACGGTTCTCAACCGTTAGAAATAAAAGAAATGCGATTCTTTTCCATTTAAACCTTTTTTCTAAATTACAAGAACTAGTCACCTAACCAGTGACTTACAGACCCCCAGTAGGATCTATCCTGACCTAACCAAGGCACTAGAGTCTCCTTAAGACTCTACATCAACCAATTCAAAGAGTTCAACATCCTAACCATGTCACATTTCAACGATTATCAATATGGCTAAAACGGTTACTTCAACACATTTTCACCGTTTATATAGCCTCTTGAGCACATATTATAAAAGCACCTAGGCTCATACATAACATAATATCATCAATTTAACCAACATTCATCCTACTCATACATTTCTCAGAGCCAAATTCCAAAGTCCATAAAAATTATATTTCAAGGCTAATCCTTCATCACAACAACCTTCTAAGCATACTTTTCCAAAGGACCCAAGCCTAATTTCAGTTCTAACTCAAATGGGTCACTATTCACCTCAAGAACAAATTCTTAAATAATCGGTAGAATTCAAGTTACTTACCTCTAAATCGACAAGGAAGGCTAGAGGACAACTTCTCCAAGCTTGCACGTCCTTAAAACGCCTCCTTTCCCTTCAAAAATCAAACTTTATGAATTTTCCTAGAGAACGCGATCTCTCTCTTTGATGGTTTTTAAGAAAAAGTGATGATGAAATCTAGCTCATTGAGTAGTTCCCTTCAACTTTCATGTTGGAAGTGAAGTGTTTTGGTCAATGGTTGAGTGAGTATGGAGCTTCCCAAGCTCAACAATGGTGAAAATGTTCCAGGGAAGAAGAAAGCAAGGATTTTGACACAAAAATTGTGAAAATGGCCTTTTATAGTGCCCTTGTCCGTGTTCCCGCGCCAATGGCGCTGCTCCTGGCGCTATCGGCGCTGGATTCCATAGAAAATTGGTCTCTTGTACACTCCCGCACTACTGGCGCTGTTTCTGGCACTACTAGCGCCACTCTGGCGCTACTGGCGCTAGAAACCAGACTGGCCACAACAATTTTTTTTTAGCCTTGGTTATTATAATGAAGGTCTAAATTTTCATGAAAGAGATATTCTCATTTAATACTTAATTGTGTTTTAAATAAAATTTTATTTGAAAAAAGGATATATGTGAGAAACAAAAGAAATATATATAGGAAAAATGTATTTTTGGTCTTTGAACTTTCGGTCAAATTAGGTTTTGGTTCCTATACTTTAAAATCAATGAATTTAGTTCTTCAAATTTTAAAAATATGCAAATTTAGTCCTTCTTCAAGTTTGAACTTAACATTCAATGACAATTTTTTACTGCACCAAAGTTGGATGAGGAACTAAATTCACATATTTAATTTCAATAGTTAGAAGACTAAGAAGGTGTTTTGAAAAAAGTATGATACTTGTGTTCTTTTGTAAAATCACATAAAGTGATGTAAGGCATGCAAGATCTACATTTTTTCAATTTTGAAAAATGTGGAGAAAGAGAATGCATACGTGTGTTGCAAAATTGTATCCAAACACCCTAAATTTGTCAATATGAAAATATAAGGACTAAAATTAAGTTTAATTGAAAGTTCATGAACTATAAACATGTTGAGAGGAAAAGAGAGATAGAACATAATGAAAAGTGTTGATAAAATATTTAAAATAAAGGTGTGCGCTAATATTATTACCCTTTATAGTTTATATATATCAAAGGTACTAAATCTATTTTACTTGGAATGAAATTATTCAAGAAAGTGTCACATGTCAAATTTATTATATATATACAAGTTTTTACTTTTGTAAAATTTTTTCCTCGAAAACCTTCATCCCCTTCTTTCATATATTTTTGTCTTTCCGTATTCCTCTACCAACATTTAATTATTTATTACTCTTCATTTTCATCATAATTACCTATTCAACTATTTTGAATAATTGTTTTGGACTCTTTAACTTCTTTTTTTAGCCTACGAAAAACTTTGTTATTCATGTTCATTAATGTCAACACATTTATCTAAATTAATAGCCACAATCGTTCAACTTCTTTAATGTTACTATCTTTTTCCCATCTCACCTTATTTCATCCATTCAATTTCCTTCTAACTCTAATTGATTCTTCAATTTTCACTCTGCATTCAATGATTTTCACATTATCTCTTCCTTTTCCATTTGATGTTTCATTTTCTCCCCAACACCCTTAATTATCAACTCAATTCATTTCTTTCTATCTTGTGTTATGCTTCGGTGAGTTTTCTCCACCCATACCCCATGGAGCTACTAGCCATTTTTCCTTCATTCACTGCTTCTCTCCAATTGAATTGTCTTTAGCATTTTTTTGGTATCTTTTCAAATAAGCTAACTACATCAACTTCCACAAGATCCAACATTGTAGAAACCAATGGCAACAAGAGAGAGCATGTTGGAATATGAGAAACAAAAAGCACTTCTACATTTTTCAGTTCTTTTTTGAAGTTATTTTTATTGGTTAAATGTTCTATATTTCACTAAGTCGTTGTTTTGGTGACAATTTGAAATTGAAATTTAGGCATTTAAGTGTATCAAGTTGAACTTAGGTAATGCATCTTTTCTTCATTTACGTGTTGTTTCTTGGATTTTTTTTTTATTCTGCCAACCTTCTAACACCTTTGTTTTATTAATCTCCATATTGTCTTTTAATTTATTTGCAGTATTTGTCTCTTGACTTCTGTCAAATTTCATTATCAAAGGCTACTCAAATTATTCAATTATGCGATTTTGAAGACCAAGACAAATTTGCATATTCAAGCCATTTGCATTTTGATGTTCCATTTGATCCCAACATCAGAATGCTTGATTATACCTTTTCTTGATGTTCCCTTTAATCAAAGTTCAAGGTTATTTTTCTTCTACTTTATATTACTAAGAGTTTTACAAAATGTAATGAGTAGCCGAGTAGGTGCCTTTTTAGTAACAAACATCAAATGTAATTCACAAAATTAAGTTACATTATGTATTAGAGAGCTTTGGACAATGAATTTATAATTCTAAAACATCCCACTGGTGTATACAAAGATATTGGTTGCGGTATAATATAGGTGTAAAGTGAGGAAAATATGAATTTTAGGGGTCATTTTTTGATGGACTTGGTAATAATGGTAACTGGAAAATAGAAATTTTGGTTTGTTGTTGAAAGAAACATGTTTATACACAATTTGTATTTTCTTATCCTTTTGCAGACTAAAATATTGTGATTGTGTTCATATTTAAATTTCACTTAATGATGTATTATGTTACATATTTAATTATTATTACAAAATAAGTATTAAAAAAAATTAACTCGTACATCGGATAGATATATACCTGACTATTTATTATAGCTTTGTTTTCTGCTAAAAAAATTAATGACATTGTACTCGTGCAATGTGCAAGGGGTCTAGTTTTATTAATATGAAGATTGATTGTGAATGAAATGGGAGAAGAATCTGATTGTATAACGGGGAAAATTGCAGTAAATTGAGCTCTGGATAGGTATTCTTTGAAATTGCACAACCCTTTTTTTTATGAATAAAAAAAATGATAAAATGAGGTATCTCAATTTATAATGTTTTGGGTTTGTAAAATATGAATTTAATTTTGCTTTTAGTTCTTTAAATTTAAAATATGTGTAATTGTGGTGTCTCAATTTTTAGTTGATTAAGTTTTATTATTTTTCGAATTAGGTAAATTTGTTTCCCAACTATTTTTCTTTTCAAAATCAAATCATAAAATTATTATTATTATCATCATCATCTAATACTGGGTTTTTATGATGAAATTAGATGTGAAATAACTTCAAAGTTTTAGAAATTAAAAAAAATTATTGGAAACTTGATAAAATTTGAAACATTATATGTTATAAGATGTGAGATTCGGGTTCTAAGAGAAGTGTTTTTTAGATTTGTTTTTTATTTGGGTGAAATATATTTTATGTTTTGTTTATTTAATTTTCACCACTAGAAATATTACATTTAACATCGTTACGTTATCATCATTTTTTTAAAAAAAAAAATCGATGTTAACGAAAATTTGGTGACAATTTTGTAATTAACAAGACATGGTTAACATCGGTTTTCTTAAAAATCGATGTTAATGTGTTGTTATTAACATCATTTTTTCTATAATCGATGTTAACATGTTCCTGTTAACATCGATTTTCAAGTTTTTTAAAAAAATCGATGTTAACGTGTTCCTGTTAACATCGATTTTCAAGTTTTTTAAGAAAAATTGATGTTAATGTGTTCCTGTTAACATTGATTTTAAACTTTTTTTATAAAAACTGATGTTAACGTGTTCTTGTTAACATCAACTTTTAACTTTTATAGGAAAACCGATGTTAACAGGAACATGTTAACATCGGTTTTCTTTGGAAAATCGATGTTGTTTTTGTTATTATAAATAACATCTAGCCCCCAAATTAAACATCCTTCGTTCACTATCGCACCGCCTTCTCCATGTACAAAAACTTCATCTCTGGCGTACTTGGTGACTTGAAGCTGGTAACTTGTTCGTGCTCATTCGTGACCCTCATGATCTCAGGACCTCTTCTCCGACGTACCTGGCAACTTCAACTGTACCTCGCTACCTTCCCGGACGTCTTCTCTCGATCCTAGGTTAGTAGGCTTCTTGGACCCAATGAATGTGTTAATGTCTGAACATGTGGATGCTATCTTTGTTTTTGCATTAGCATTTGAAGGTCAATGGATGGGCTGAATGGGTGTTTGCTATGTGCTTTCGTTGTTGAGCTCACTAAGTGGTTGATAAAATGCAGATATGAAACTTAATAATGTGGACGAGGGTGTATATATGTTGGTCGCGCATCCATCCTCCTGGAATCCGTTAGCATTGTTTTATTTTAATGTGCATGGAAGAACATGACATACTTTTACAGTAATGAATGTATGAATGAGAAGGAATTACGGGTGCATTGGGTATGATATGGTGATTGCTTTTTCTTTCAATTTGAAAGCAATAATTGTGGTTCCATGTACATTAGAGGTATTTATTGACAGCTTTTGTAATGTGGTTCCATGTCATTTGCAGCATGTAAATTCTTTTGTTTTGGTGTCATCATTTTGTGAGTTGTGAACTAGTGAGCACTATGTCTGTTTGAAATAAAATGCACTAAAAGCTATACATACTTTAGGTACTTAGGAAATAGTAGATTTATGGATCACAAGTTTACGAAGTTGCACTCAATTAACATCAGTGTAGGAAATAGTCTTACACGAAGTCTGTTTAGAAACTAAACCTATATACATGGATATCTTGCATAACATATATAAGCAAACAAGTGTATGTAAGGACCCTCACCCTGGCGCGGTTGGCGCCAGATCCCACGCTGATAGCGCCAGGGATCTTTGGAAGAAAACCCTGTTAGGGTTGTGGCGCGAGTAGCGCCAGGGCTGGCGCTGATGGCGCCAGAGCCACTGGAACTTGACGCCTAGAGCGTCAGAACCACGCGAGGGGCGCCAGAGGTTTTCCAGTCTGCGCGGATAGCGCCATTGGTAGCGCTGATGGCGCGGGAAAAGGCCTGGAACACCAAGTTTCACTAGAATTCCACGCGGTTAGCGCCAGGTGTGGCGCGGATGGCGCCATAGGTCAGGGAAGGTATGGCGCGGATGGCGCCAGAGTGGCGCGGGTGGCGCCACAGGTTCTGGAAGCTGACGCGGGAGGCGTGGGCGTGACGCTGGTGGCGCCACATAAACCGCCATGGTGGCGCGGTTAGCGCCAGAGGTGGCACGATACGCGCCAGACCTCGGGCAGGCCCAGTATAAAGGGCAGATCGCGTTTTGGAGAGGAAGAAACTTTTTCTTCTTCCTCCCAACGCCCTGGACCTCCATTAAAGCAATTCCAAGCTTCCTAGGACCTTATTTGTCGGCCTAAACACCTCCCTGTGACCTAGAAACTTGAAATAACCGATTAGAAAGCTATAATCCTTTATCCTTTCCTTTTTATGAGCAAAATCCATTCCCTCCGAGAAACCCCTGAAACTTGAGTTTGGCGAGGATTTAAGGGCTCAGCAGGGACAACAGAGCTTGAGGAAGCAGTCCTGCAGCTTTTCTGGTCGCCACTGAGGTAAGAAACTCAAGTTTCTAGGTTGATTTGAGAATTAGGATTTTCTGGATGTTGTGATCTATTTTGATCTGGGACTAGAATTAGCCCAGGGTTCTGTAGAGAATCTTATTTAGAACTGTCTAGTGATGAAGGATTAGCTTTCAGTTTTTGAATTGATGAACTTTGAATCTTAGCTCTGTGGATGCATGTGTGACTGTTGTAGGGTCACTTGTCGATTGTTGCTGACATGCTAGAGCCTTGATTGAGGTTATGTTGAGCCTGAGAGGCTATTTGAATGGTGCTTTGAGTGAAACTCAGACCGTTCCAGTGATATTTATATTATGGGCCAATGTTGGCCAAAGCGTATATGTATAGGCTGTGCATTGAGTCTGGGATGACTCAGATGCTTGGTATTCAGCCTTGAGAGACCTTGTGTGGTCTGTGAGAAGCCTAGTGTGGTCTGAGATTGATTGAACCCTAGGATATGGGAATTTTGTACATGATATGTGCTGTGTTTGAATGCCTGTGAACTGGCTTTGATATGAATCTGTATGCCTTGATTAGGGCGTGATATTGGAACTATTGGTGGCGGGAGCCACAGACCAGGGAAGGAACTACAGAGTGATACCTTGCCAGGTAAGTTCTGAGTCCCTGGGGAATGATTCCCATTTGGTTGCACACCACACTCCGGGGGAGTGATGGTCATATTCATAATGCATGCATTGGGTGTTGCATATATTACTCTGTGTGCATTTGTGCCTGGTAGTGCCATGTGTTGGTGAATCTCTGCCCAGGGCATTGAGTGAATCTCTGCCATATTGAGGGCATTGAGTGAATCTCTGCCATGTATTGAGGGCATTGAGTGAATCTCTGCCATGTAGAACGGCATTGAGGGTTCTCTGCCATGAATGTGGAATGGTCATGATGTGTATGCTTGTCTGATGTTTGTATTGTGAATTGTGGGCCAGGGTGGGAATGATTTCCCAAGGACCCTGAGCTTACTGAGATATGTATCTCATCCCGTGTGGGGATTTGTGATTTCAGGTGACTCTTCGGACAGAAGAGAGCAGTCTCAGGGCAGGAGGCCCGAATAGAGACATTTCTGCTTGGCTGAGAGCAGAAGAAGGAGCTTGAAGGCTCAGTTATGTTTTGTTTATGTTTTGTACCCTGGATAAGGGCTGTATAGTTCTGTATACCCTCGATGAGGGCAGTTATTCTTTTGTATCACCACGGTGTGGTGAGGACACTGATGTATATGTATGTACAGAACTATTAATAATATGATATGAATTTCCTCCTGAGTATATTGTGGACGTTTTATCTGTCTATGGTTATGTATGAGAAACTGGATCAGCAGGGGCGTTAATTATGTGCATTATATGAATGGTTGCTTTAATCTGTTTTATTCCATACATAATGAATCAAGAAAAACGATTCTATGCTTCCGCTGAGTAAGATTTAATGTTAATGAGACGCTAATCTGATATTGTTAATGATAACGCACCGGAGGCCTACGGGGGTGTTACAGTGTATGTCTCCATTTGGCTGCTCAGCTTTCTGCTTCTACTAGTTCTGGTCTAGCAGACCTGTTAATGTTCACCCTATGGTAACTAGAGCTAAAGATGGGATAATAGAACCAAGAATTCAACCTTTTTTGCTTCTAGTTCATGTTGAACCTAGAAGGAATGATGCGTTGCTTTGTCTTTAATGATTTGATAGCTAGAAGGAATTTTTAATTATTATCCAATGATATGTTGCTTTGTCTTTAATGGGTTTGATGAATGACAAGTTCACAACACTTGGAGATGTCAAATTCATTTAATTATTTGGCAAATGTGTACTTATGAGGGGTCCATACTTATGATTTTCCAGAAGTATATTAAGTCTATGTAGAAGGACCCAATGATATGTCAATTTCACATAGAAGACTATTGTCTTTAATGGCTCTATCCATCAGTGGATTTTATATTGTTCATAGCTCAACATTTGTATCTTAATTAATTATGGTTAGCTTTTTGTGAAAATTTCCTGGTTTATAAAAGAAGGCATCCTGACTTTTCTTTTGCATATAGTTAGCTAGTTACAAATTGCACTTTAAATGTAAATCCATAAGTTAAATAAGAGAAGAACTATTTCAGCTTGTCCACAAAGCTAGCTTGAATTGTGAAAAGGTACATGTTTTCTTCACATAGTAACCTGGAGATTCCTTGAGCCTTTTTGTTTAGTTAACTAGTAGGCCACATAGCTAACTTATCCTATCTCATCTAATTAGACCTTTACTTTTGAAAAGTTCATATAGTTGTATGTAGCTGGTAAATGTCTAATAGAGACTAGAGATGCATGGTAGGGACTGATGAATGAAATCCATCAGTTATGATTACGCAATTATAATCCATGTGTCAGAAACATATGTTTACCTTTGTAAAACAATAATTATTATGTGACCCCCATTCACTCTTATTCTTTTTTGCTAGAGAAATTTAATTGTAGTGGCTTAGGAGAGGAGTTGGATCCCAGTGTTTTCTTCTTTCTCTTTTGATTGGTTAGCATAAAAGCATGATATATGAAAGAATAGTGGCTAAAGAACTTGCAGCCTGAGGTTTACTGCTTGGTTATCATAACATATCACAGTATAGTGCATTATTGGTACAGATAAGTTGGATCTGTGTCAAGAATTTTGCTACGGGTCAAGAATTTTGGTTTGTTTATGTTTGAAAAAGTAATTAGGGTATTCTTTCAAGCTGATCTAGGCATTTTTCTATTTCTAAGCTGGTATGGACCTAACTTAGGTCACTCTCACGACGCTTCCACTGTTGGTGTCATTCTTGGAGGTGGTTCTCTTGCTTGCAACATCCGACGGCTCCCACAAGGTTAGCAACTTCCATTGACTTTGTATTTGGTGGTTTTGTAACTTGTTTTATGTGATTAATTACTAGTGCTTTATATATACAGTCAATGTTCATTATGCGTGAACCTTCGTTTTCCGTTTGACATTCATTACAGTGATTCTTCTGGACAGTTTGGATTAATTATTGTATTGATTCTTGAATTGTCCGTTTGGACAGTTTGGGAAGACTCATATTTTGTTAGTATATTCATATGTATAGGTTGTGATTCTTTTCTTAAATATGATGAAACTTAGGTGCATTTCCCTTTGTTCTCCGGGTGCATACTTGACTGTGGTGAAACGCATGTCATTGCTTTCATGTCGTGTACTCGAAGATCAAAGTGAAGTGCTGCCGAAATTTCGTCAAATTTAAGATAAGAAAACTAACCTATACATATGAATATACTATAAAAATATGTCTTCCTGAATGGAATAGGGCCACAACTTTAATGAAAAAAGTGAGGTTTTCATGCATGGAATAACTTTGTGAGTATCACAGAATTATTAATTAGATGGATCGAAGTTGGATGAATGCAAGTCGCATCATGGTTGAGTATGAGGAAGGCGTTGAACATTCTTGCAATTTTCCTCCGAAAGAAGTCGATCGGATGGGGATGGAAAATATTTTTGTCCCTGTATCAATTGTTTGAATGGGAGACACCAAGCACTGGACGACATACAGGAACATCTTCTGTGTGATGGGATTAAGAAGAATTAATTGACAGACATGCAGAGGGGGTTGCAAACTGAACTGCTTGATGTTGACATCAGAGATCGATTAGAGGATATGATTTGTGATCTGGGACATGAGTCTTTTCAGCAAGCACATGCCCCTATGTATGATACATTGGAAAGTGATTCGAAGAAGCCGTTGTATCTAGGGTGCAAAGAGTCATTGGCACTGTTGTCAGCGATGTTAAATCTGGTTAATGTCAAGGTCAGATATGGGTGAAGTGGCAAAAGCCTCAATTCACTGCTTCAGGTAGTTCAAGAGATGCTTCCAGATGAAAACATATTGCCAATAAGTTACTATCAGGCGAAGAAAATACTTTGTCCGATGGATATGGAGTATCAGAAAATTCATGTCAGCCATAATGATTGCATATGGGGTATCACGGTACAAAGTGAAGGACAATGACGACTGTGACAGTGATGAGAGCACAAAGAAAGGCCACCCGCGAAGGTGTTGCGGTATCTTCTGATCATTCCAAGGTTTAAGCATTTGTTTGCTAACGAAGATGACACAAAAGACCTTACATGGCATGCAGATGGGAGAAACTGTGATGGATTGCTCCGCCATTCGGCAGATTCCTCCCAGTGGAAGAAGATTGGCCGTTTGTATCCAGAATTCGGCGAAGACCCAAAAAATATTAGGCTCGCACTTGCGAGTGATGGAATGAATCCCTACAGCACTTTAAGTACTTAGCACAGTTTGTGGCCTGTTTTGCTAGTCATTTACAACTTACCTCTTTGGTTGTGCATGAAGCGAAAATACATGATGTTGTCTATGATGATATCGGGCCCAAGACAGCCAGAAAATGACATTGATGTTTATCTTAGACCCTTGATTGAAGACTTGACAAACGTGTGGGACGAGGGGATTGTCGTGTTTGATGGGTATCGAAAGGAGACATTCATGTTGCGTGCAATGCTATTTTGTACCATTAATGATTTTCCAGCTAACGGAAATTTGAGTGCATAAAGTGTTAAGGGCCATCGTGCATGCCCTATCTGTGAGCAAGACACGAGCTACGTACAACTTAAACATGGAAGAAAAACAGTTTACACTCGCCATCAATGTTTTCTGAAACCTTACGGACAGTGGCACCAATTCTGTGAGAGTCGTAGAGTCGCTTCATGACAGGTTAGCTGAGTTGAATTATTTTACAATTTCACTGATATGGAGTCTTTGAAGTGCATTTTTTACATCTATCTGTGTAATTCTTACAGGATGTTAGAAAGAAGGCTCAGGCCATCCAGAAGATCAACACTGCTCCTCACATGTTGTCTCGCGGGGGTTACGATTTGTTAGAAAGAAATGGATTGAGGTTAATTATTTCTAACACATGAATATGTTAATTATACAATATGCATGCATGTTTCTCTTAAGCAGTGCTTTGAAGGGAGTCTATGACACTCAAGGAAATAAATCAAAGGTTACTACTAAATAGATTGCGGTTAAAGTAAGTCTTTTAATAAATCATGGTTTATGTATTCAAAATAACTTTTATTACTATTTACACTAATTTCCATTTAACTTTGACCATGTTATTGAATTTAGTGTAATAAGCAAAAAGGAAGCACTGAGTGTGGCTATTATGTCATGCATTGAATGTTGACGATAGTCCAAGGAGTCTTCAGGGATAACTAGGACATGGTCATTGTCTAATTCAAAACTAATTTTATTTTTTTTTTACTTGTTTTGTTTTATACTTATTAAATTATGTTTTATTATGTCATGTAGTATTTCATTTATTAGGGTTCAATGGGCTACATTTTATCTTAAAGTTAGAGATGAAATATTGGGTTAGGTGGTTAGGGGATTTTTAAACAATTGTATAAACATTTGGTTAGGAAATCATTTTTATGTACATTCACACTATTGAATTTTATTTGTTATTGAAATATTATTTAATTGTATTGTATTCTAAAATTGTCTGGATGTCTGGTATTTCATTTGTAGGTTGAATTTGGGTAAAATAAAAAAAATAGACAAAATATTTAATTTTAAAAGAAAAAATCGATGTTAACTTACACTACAACATCGATTTTCAGTCAAAATCAATGTTAAATTACACTACAACGTCGGTTTTTAATGAAAACCAATTTTGTCACTTAAATTAACATTCATTTTTAACAAAAATCGATGAAGTTCCAGATTTTACATTTTTTTACGTTTTATTTCTTAGATAACGACATCAATTTATACTAAAAACCGATATTGTATACTTTTGGTTAACATCAGTTTTTCAAAACCGATGTTAACATTCACACTTTCGCACTGCTACACTGGAGGTCTTTAATGACGGTTGTTGGAGGTATTCAACGACGGTTCTTCAACCGTCTTTGAATCCTATGTAGTTGAAAATCATGGTCTTCAACGACGATTACGAAACCATTTTTGTTTCCACCTTTTTACGACGGTTATTTTGGACAACCGTCTTAGTTTAAACTAAACGTTTTTTTTTTCAAAAAGCATACTTTCAAAGACGGTTTTAACAAACAACCATCTTAGAAACCAAGATAAAAGACGGTTGTTGTTGAGAACCGTCTTCGTATGTAGTGCTTTTTTCCACACAAAGTTTCAAAGACGGGATATGAACAACAACCGTCTTTGAAAGTCATAAACGAAGACGGTTTAACGTAACAACCGTCTTCGAAAGTGAGATACGAAGACCGTTTTGAGTAACAACCGTCTTCAAAAGTGAGATACGAAGACGATTTTGTGTAACAACCGTCTTCCAAAGTGACATACGAAGATGGTTTTCACCAACAACCGTCTTTGATAGTGGGATACGAAGACGGTTTAGAGTAACAACCGTCTTTGAAAATTGTATACGAAGACGGTTTTTTGTAACAACCGTCTTCAAAAGTAGGATACGAAGACAGTTTTCACCAACAAACTGTCTTTGATAGTGGGATACGAAGACCATTTTTTGTAACAACCGTCTTTGAAATTTGGATACGAAGACAGTTTTATGAGTTAACCGTCTTTGCATATACCAAATGGGTGTTTTTTTATGAGTTTCTAAGACAGTTGGTGTTGAGAACCGTCTTAGAAAGTGCTCTACAAAGACGATTTTCGTGAACAACCGTCTTAGAAATCAAGATTCAAAGACGGTTTTACTTGAGCAGCCGTCTTTGAATCTGTCATTTTAAGACGTTTCTTCCATAACCGTCGTTGATTAGCTGTTTTTTTTTATAATTTATTATTTAATTTTATTATAAGATAAATAATAAATAATTGTTAATATTTAATAAATTAATGCTATAAAATTTAAATAGAACTTTAAAATTTATATTATTGTAACATTTAAAATTCAAATACACAAAAAATGAACAACACACATATTAGAATAGTTATTTTAGTGTATAAAATGTATGTTCAAATGTGAAAATACAATACATATTTTATTGAAAAAAGGTGTAGCAATATCTGTCCTTTCCATTTATATAATGAACGCCAATACGTGTGGGTGCTGCAAACAATGGTGAACACGGTCTCGGGGTAGTACAGTCGGTTGGATATGCCTCGAGCCGTCTGGTTGAGAGTCAATCATAGTGTGTTTGTTGGATGAGTGAAAGGAGGTGAACACGGAGTCGGTGATTTGTTGGCTGGATAGTGTAATTGCCATTCACGTTAACAACCAAAATAACTTCCTTAGGTTCAGAGTCTTCACACCAACAATTGTGTACAACGCCATCAACAAACTCTTCCCGTGTATCAAAATCCTCATGATGCACTGATATCTTCTTTACCAGGCAGATAATTTGTTCAATGACACTGATGGATGGCAAATGAGAAAATTAAGTTCGTAAGGATTTGAAATCATCACAATTGTAAATTAACAACCAAAAGACATTTCAAGTTTATATAAAGATTGAATGTTCGGATCAAAGTATTCATCATTCATTATTTTTACTAATTTTCATCACTTGTATCAAATAAAATTATTTAAAAATTTATCCCTGTAGTTTTCAACAAATTCATGTAAAGTAGACCCATGTCATATGACACTGTTGTTGATTTGGAACTGATCAACATCATCACCATGTTAGTAGGGATAGTGCAACACCAGCAAACATGAGCTTCAGAAGCAAAGATGTTAGCATGCCAACTAGTTTTGCAAATGTGGCACGATCTTTGCTGACAAATAAATAATGGGGCACATGGAAGACTGAATTTATTTTCATCAATTTGAATTTTAAAAAATGAGAGTATTACTATTGAAGTTGGAACTAGGGGGACAAAAAAGAAGTTGTTTGAAGCTAGAGGGACCAAAAGTGTAATTAATGCGCTATTTTTTGCTCTTCATAATTCCTTTTAGTTCTATTGTAGTACTATGTAGCTTAAACTAATAAGAGGCAATTGATAAAAGATCATTATGAATTTCACTGAATGAGTTGTAAGACAGAAAAAAAAATAGTGTAGTTTGATTTATTTAGCTGATACCACCTAGTGGGAAAAATCTTAGTTGGTTGGTTGTTGTTTGATGTTGTCACAATGATTTTTTTGTGAAAAAATCTTAGTAGAGCAGTCTCATAGGTACAAACCTCGTTGTACATATTGGTAGTCTCATTGTAGAAATGATTTTTTGAATTTCCCATTTTTGTTAGGCAATTGAAATACCATAGGCACTTTTGAGCTGCATCAGAGCAAAAAACAAAGGTTGATTAAGGTTATTGATATAAGTGTATATCTTTAGGAAACATATCATAGGATAGACAAAATACAAACATATCATAGGATAGACAAAATAATATGAGTATGAAAACAAGGACAGTAGCAAACTAATTCCACCAATTTATCATAATCTTGAAACTAATAAGTACAACAATCTATAAAAGACAGGAGAAAGATAGATTCTAACACTATACAGTTTTTTAAAACTATCAATTCCTTTACTTTAAAATCACACAGAATCAGCCTAAAACAAAAACATAGTATTTTCTTGTTAGTGCTAATTTATGAAATAAAAAGGATAGTAGAATTAGCTACATCACGGGAAAAAATATTCAGCATAACTCAACGTCAAAGTTGATAAAAACATAAAAAAAACATGTGCAAACAAAAAATGTATTTCTATTAACTTATTATGAAGATTTATGAACAAGAAAACAGAAACAGTCAAAAGCACCAGTTAGACAAGATTGCATTGCATATCATTTCTCACATCAAATAGCAAAATTGTTGATAACCCAGCCCCCAAACTTCTCATTAGATCCACTATAATATAACAAACATATAAAGATGGGGAAAAGATGTGTATGACATGTACTCTTGTGCAATCATTGCAACAAAGCCAATTACCTTCTGGCAGTTCCTGTAATTAATTTGACACATATTATGCCCAACTGACAAAAGAGAAGTTGGAGTCAAAAGTAATATAACCTTATATCAAGACATGACAAGAACTGCATACCTTTAAATATGCCATCTTGTGATCCCTCAAACAACCAACATGATATTCCTTCTCACACTGCAACAAAAGAAAAAGGGGCAAACAAAAAGGTAGCTCAATAAAACTAAGAAATAGAAACTTAATTTCTAGAAATGATTATAGAGGCCTTGTAGGCAACATCAAAATCAAAACTGGATCAGAATGCATACCTGGTCGCAGAGTATTATTGTGCGTGGACCAAAGTCAGATCTGCTGAAATCAACACCCCTACATGAACAAAATTTTATCTTTATATTGTATAGCTCGGTGCAATCATGAATATACAATATTGGTTTTCATTAACTTGAACATTAGAGCATACCCACATGGTGACAATTGCCAATTTCAGGTAGAATGTTAGATGACAGGTAAGTCTATAAAATGACTTTTAATCTTTACAATGAATTTGTTACCTGCATAAAGCACAACTACTAAGATCAGCTTCAATGTCTTTGACTATGCAAATGCATCTATTGACAATCTGTTCAATAGGATCAACTCCTTCAACCCTTCCAGCTGCCACAGCATTGGCGTTGTGCGCCACAAACTTTTCTCTCTGGAACATGTTTTGGCAAAATTGACAGTACCAGTCACCATGCGGAATACTTGATAGAGCTGCACATTCTGTACATTTTCAAACATAGGACAATAACAGTTTGCTTTGAAGATGACTATCTCATATTTTACCCAACAAAACATATATTCCTCATGCTGCATCCATTCAGTAAATCTTGAAACAAAATTAAGACATCGAAAACAGAAGTTTCAAACTGGTTTTATTTAAGATATTTTTTAATCATAATTCGACTACTACATTAACTTTAAGCACTTGACACTGAGGGAGGATTTTGAATATTTTGCAGAACTCTTTCAAATCATTGCGTATAATAAAATAGAATGTTGTTAATTCATTATATATTTTTGAAGTATTTAAAAATAAACTAAGAAGTCGATTATGTTCGTAAACTCTATGTACTATGTAACCAAAAAAAGGCTCGTAAACTGTCATTCAATAAGTTGGGCTGATAATATACCAGCCTCTTTGAGGTTGGGTTGTTTTTCTCAAGGTTGCCCATTTAACATATATTGATTGGGCTGGGAAGTCCGGTGAAGCATTTTATTGTTTCTTTTTATTTTTATTTTTATTGTATGTGTGTGCATATTTGTTAAAAGTAGTAGTTTGACTTGGAGTAACTAAACAAATGTCTCCACTGTGTACATTGCATATATGCCAAGAGCAAGAATGATGAAAATATGTTGACACTTTTTTGGCTATCGTGTTTACCCGATGAAATGTATCAGTATCATTATTTTCTTTTGAGGGGTGGGGTAAAGACTTTATCATCATTTTGAAGGTGCAGAATCTTATCTCCCCAGCCCCTGTTTTTATCACATTCATTAATCATCATTTTTTATACTTCTTTTATTGAATAAAAGATGATCTAAATACAACTTTTCAATAATGTATACGTAATCATCCAGCCTAACCACTCTCTTTTTTTCCCTTAGTTTTTTTTAAACTGAAACTCACCATGCACCACGTACGTAATTCCCAATAAATCATATATCAATCATAAAAAAAATCAGATTCTATAAGAAAAAAGTAATACACTAATAAGTAGACTATTTATGTATGCTAATATGCAC
This sequence comes from Glycine tomentella, assembly GCA_007407185.1. NCBI lineage: Eukaryota > Viridiplantae > Streptophyta > Magnoliopsida > Fabales > Fabaceae > Glycine > Glycine tomentella. The sequence continues at coordinate 144,696 of PYAF01000331.1, forward strand.
AATATTTTAAAAAATAGATATATATCATTTTAATATATTATAATAAAATTAATATAATAATTTATTTGTTATAATATATAATATAATAACGTTAATATAATTATTATATTAAATTTTGAATGACTTCAATATATTTCTTTTAAATAAACAGTTTTTCATAAAAGTCTGTATCTAATTTTTTTGGTTAAAAAAGCTTTTTAATTGTAATATAGATTAGGTCATAGAACTTAATTGGATGATCTGGCTTATTTCCTATAACTTGTCATGAGAAAGAGGTAGATATGTTATTGATTCAACTGGTGCAGTAGTTGCTATAAATAGTGCATACTAATGTATCAGGGAGTATGACTAACATATAACTGGTGCAGTAGTTGCTATCACCTGAATTAACTGTGGTGCACTAAATATTTTGCAAAACTGATTCAACTCATAAAACTGGTACAATTTTAACCTTGATTATAGCCAGTTTAGGTCGGTAACTGGCCTAATAGGCTACTTAGACCAGTTACCAAACTGATTCATCAAGCAAATCCATTTTAACAACCATTTAGTAATGAAAGGATAATAATAGTGGGGAAGAAAGATGATTCCACTCTTCAAACAATTGTAGCAAATAGATAATTTGTCCAACAAGGTTTTTTGAAATGTATATCTGACCTTTATGAAATGCTCTTGGGCAGCCATCACAAAGCAACAGATTACCACCATCCCAACAAACAATGCGTAGATCATCATTGTCCTTTGTTGAGTATTTTTGATCTTTTGAGAGAGATATTGCTAACTCATGGAGAGACACCCCATTTGATGTGTAAATGTATGCATAACTGCCCAACATTATTGTAGTTACATTAAAATCAATATCCATAATCAAAAAGCAGTTAATATCCCTCTCATCGACTCCCAAGGAAGAAAAGACTCACGGTTTCTTGCAAGAAGCCCAACCTGCATGGACCTCAAACTGTGAGGGGCTGATCTTCATAATATTTAATACATTGAAACCAAATTATACTTACAGATTCTTAAGGAATACCTACAAATATACGAGTGTAAGGAGCAATACCTCAGTGTTGCAGCATCGACAAACAATTCCAGAGCCCATTTTGAAACCTTCAAGCAATTTCTGTCAACCAAATGTGACTGTTAACATAATAATAGACATACAATGACCAGTACACAATACACACACAAAAACAACCTGTCCATGGGCATAATAAGCTACTTCAGTTCCATCAGGCAATCCATTTTCTACAAAAACTAACTTATGCAATCGCTGACCCCTTGAGAAGAAGACATTGGATTAACAAAATGATTATCATCAGCAACGAGTAATAAAACAATACAGCCAGAAAAATACACAAAAATGAAAGGGTTATATGGAACTAACCTCGTAGTGATCCTCCATTGACTCTTATTAGATTTCAAATTTGACGTTTTTTGGAGGGGACTTCAACTTTACTGATGGTGACCTGGTAATAAGTAATAACAGTTGATTATAATAAAGAGGGAAAAAATTGGCTGTAGCAATTCACCCACAACCATATTATCCTAAATACATCAACAGTGACAAAATATGAAGGTCGATACAAACTTCTTTTTCATCTTCAACAAATTTTTCTTCCGGGGTAGAACAGCCACGGAAGCATTCTTGGAAGTATTTGAACGGATAATCCTTTTTGATGCCCTTAATAACACAGTTGGCAGAATGTAAGTTCAGAGAGAGAGAAAGAAGACAACATAACAATTATCAAAGAATTCATGGAATCTATGAAGTTTCAAACTATGTAACAACATAGACAATTGGATACGCAAAAAACATGAAGAAAAAATGTAAGAAATGTAGGACAGATGAAATAGGTATGAATACCAACTTTGTTCTTTTCTTCCTGTGTCTCTTAACTTGTGAAGAGACCGGCAGCTCAGAAGTACTGGATAGGTTGGAAAGAACCACTGGTCTAGGGGTCCTGAAATATTGTTATAAAATGATAAAAGAACATATACAATTAAAGGGAGCAGGGGAAGAGATAGAAGACATGTCATTGCACCTTCCACATGGCTTCAAGTTTCAATTTTCAACATTTTGAACCTAGCCTTGATTTCCATTAAACTCACACATTGTTATTCATATGAATCATATGTTTATATTCCTAGCCCTACCTTAACAAAATTAAGCTATTACTATTGTCTACAAACTTTAAATCGCAACCGTTTGTTTATACAAAATGAAATTGTTGTATGTTCACATGTCATAACCATTGTGTGCTCAGTGGCCTACACTAACATGATAAAAACACGAATAATTCGTTCTTAAGTTTTTTTTTCTTCACTATGTTAGCCCTACTGGCTTCGTAAAATTAGTCTTCCATGTCTTAAACATCAAGACAATCTAAATACCCTGAGTGAAAGGGAGAGGAGGAAAATAGGCAGCTTTTGTTACCATAAAAGTCATTTGAAGACATCTTCTAGAGCAGCGGTTGTCCATGGTAAGAAATCATCCTGGTTTGTGAGAGTAAAGTATAGAAAATTATTCCACAAAAATAATCAATTGATAAATACAAGTAGTAGTGGTAATAACAATAATAATAATAACAATAACAATAATATTAGAATAAATATCCCAGGTGTAAGAATAATTCTTATATTCAATTCCCAAGAGCGCACATTAATGTTATTATTGAAATTTCTCAAAGAATTCCTTTCATCAAGTTCTTGATTCTCAGACATTACAGCAGTGTAAGTTATTACAGCTTTTATTATTCAGAATCATCATATCAAATTGACAGTATATATTCATCCTAACAATTATTCTAATACATCAAGTGTCTAGAATCAAAATACATAAATATATCTTCCAAATGTTAAACAAATTCTAAACACCAACTCAAGACAAGACATTTGTTTTAAACACATGTAGATGTAATATAAAATCCATCATCACCTAAAACCAGCAATCCAAGCAGATCGTGATGTTGTTACATCAACAAGACAAGCAATTTATTCGCCAAAGCAGTGGTAAGAAATAAGAAGGCATCCGTTTCACAAAGCAATCATGTATCCCTTATCTTATTAGCATAACACAAACAAATTAATTATATTTAACAATGTCATACCTTTAATGTGCTTTCATACTTTGCCCAACTTCTCTACACAAAAATATACTCATTAAACCACATAGACCAGCCAATGACCTGCAACTGTATAACTTAGACTCTCCCATTTTGAAGGTAAATAATTGGGACCATAAGTACAAAAATCATGCTTGTAATGTTCAACTCATCATAACACATTGAAGAAAAATAACTGAATATATTTCTACCTTTTTGGGTTTAGGCACCGACCATAACGGCCATATAAAGCAATGTTGCCAACAGATGACTATATAAGAAGCACATAATCTTTTTCATGTAGACTTCTAACATAAAAACTGTGTCCACAGCAGAGGTTGACACAGAGCAAAAGATCTCACCTATACCAGATCACATTAATCATTTTATTCAATGTGGTACTAACTGTGATTCCCTCCAAATATAGAGTGTAACGTTGCTGCTAGCAATTGTCACACTGTTCTGCTTTTCTCCAGCTGAAGAATATCGCTCAGTTACTGAATGGGAAACCAATTTATTTAAACAACAAAAAAAAACCATTAATTCAGAATTTCCAATATCGAAAATGATGAATGCTACAACAGTATTACATACCGTCATGCTTTGTGTGCCCAAATTTACCTTATTGGTTCCAAAGCCAACTGTAACATGGAGAAAGATATTAGACCATCCACATACAAAGTAAAATAAACTTTAATGTCCATTGTACCTCATGTACTGGCCTTCAAAGTGGAAGCGCCACATTTGTTTAGAGCTGCTCAAAATGTGGACAGAATCCATATGACGAACATGAAATGTCTTACTTACCATAACAACCACATACAAACCAAAAAAATTGATAGCCGCATCTGCACACAGCTACAATAAGAGTATGTGCAGATGACACACAACAAACATAGTTGGCCCGTTTGAATGTATTGTTGAGCTTTGGCACGCTTATCCTTTGCATTGTGAATCATTTGCGGCTCAAAGAAACCATACACTCCATCATGGACCAACTCTGAACTACATTGATCTAGATACCTACCAAACAATATTTGCACAAAATAATAAAAGATTAAACAACATAATATTGAAAGCCCAATAAAAAATGACTTTATGAAATGACACAATTATAGTTGGTAGAGTACTAACATAATCCACAATTGTAGTATCGAGATGTTCAACAAAGTTTCACCCGAAATAATCTCATGAACATCTGAATATGTAATGAAGAACGACGATTGAACATTTGCAATCCCAAACTTTAGGCTATCCCATGATAATTGAACAGGCCTGTGGTAAAGTTCACATACATTCATCATCAACTCATCCAACGGATCAAGACCTGGGTCTACATTCTTTGCTGCAACATCTGCTTCTTTTCTTAGCGGGTCACCCATGTGTGCATCCTGTGTGTATAACACCAAAAAAAAATTGTAGTGTAAACAAAGTATGTTGTAACAAACGAAAATCTTTTAAGGAAGGAAAAAAAAATTCATACCTCACACGATAATGATTTCACCAAATATGTAGGCCATACGACGAATGTCTGAAGAGTGTCTCGCACAAAGTGGATCTCAAATGTCGGATATGGCACTTCAGCGTCACCGTCATAAACTTTTTGTACGCAAACATTTAACATATCATCAACGTATTCCACATTGTGAATCGTCGAGGTCCTTTCCATAACTTTAGCCAACGCAACAAGTTTATGTTGACCTCGATGGTGAACATACAATCCCTTTAATTGCACTACTACATTACCAGAATCATCTCCCGATGGATTTGTTCCTGCTTCAGGACAACTACCCTTCGTGCTAACACGTGCAACTAATTGTTGTAGCTGTGCGTCCACCTCGGGTGGTTGTTGTGTGGCCATCTGGGTTAACTCCATTTTCAATTCTTCCTTCACTTTCTTAATAATTTGCTTTTTTTCCAGCTCCGCCTCTCTCCTCCATTCTTCCTTAAGGTTTTTTATGATATCAGCAAGCTGTTCTGGGTTGACGGACTTAGAAGAAGAATTGGACGAACGTGATCCGTGTCCAAAGTATTGCCTTATAGTTACCCCCGAACCTGCACCACGTACTCTACCAGGATGCTCCTCTTTGCCAATGGCTGCATTTAGGATATCTTGTTGTCCCTTAGGGACAAAGCTCCCTTGTGTCATTTATTCCTCCAACTCATCCTGCAACACAAATAAGTTCAAAGAACCACGTAATTATTGGGTTATCGAATGCAACAATATACACAAAAGTTTGTAGTACGCTCACTATTCTATTTGATATTTCTTCAGCAGTGTTAGAAGTCATGCACCCATATCTCTTTGTGCGGGCCAATTTCCACTTCACATGTCTTGGAATTGGAGAAGGTGGGTATCAACATTTGAAGAATTCTCAGTATTCATTGTGTCCTGTCATCTTTTCTTTATTTTTTCCTCCATTAGCTTCTTTTCTAGCAAATCGTATCCCCCACGAGACAATATGTGGGGGCACTCATTCATTTTTTGAATTTCTTGGGCTCTTTTCCTTATTCCCTATGTAAACATTGACAAATACATTAAACATATTACAATATAATGTAATTGATTCAAGGGTTATTAGGTTAATCATACACTTGACAGCTAACCTGCCAATTTGGCGGTTTGACAACTAGCAACAAATTCATCCCAAGTATGTGGATCTAGGCCATGCATAGTTGACGCATCCCTTTTTGCTTGTCCATCTGCGTTAGCATATATGAATTTAGTGGTTAGCGAAGACTTGAATTGTCTCCACATTGTGCTAACATGAGACATTATCTTTTTCTTAGCTTTCTCATCATCTGGTATATCAAATTTTGCCTGCATAAAAATATCAACAATATAAGATAAAACATGACAAATAACGTTGACACATAAACCATTATTTCATCAGTAGTTGTATTTATTTAAATTTTACCAAAATCTCATCCCATATGATCTCCTTCATTGATTCAGGCATGTCTCTCCAACTACCATGGACAATGGGGATTTTTTCTCTTGCCACAACCCCCAGATAACTGTGAAATTTTTCTTTGTTACTACCCGTTGCCCTTCTAGTCGAATGAATTACATTTACTACGGGCTTTGGTTGGTCGACGCTTCTAAATGTTAAACTTCTAAGCCTTGTCGATTGTCTACTTTTCCTTGTAGAGGTCAACTCTGATTCCTCTGGTTGTGAATGTGGAGGGGACACAGGGGGTGTTGCCCTGGGTCTGCAAACAATAAACAAATAAGTCAACCACATTAGCCACATGTTTTGGTTACCCAAAATTATTATGCAAAGCAAAGTAATTAAAATGAATTGCATAAGCAAACAAATAAGAAAAAAACATTACATTGGTCGTAAGCAGTTACTGATTAGTGTTCTCCCATAAACCATCATCATGATCATTTCGAATTGCATGATTGTCATCAACGTCACTATCTTCAACAAAAATCGGCATACGGGTACATAATGAAGGCATTTCACAGATATCAAGTGTTGCATCAACACCTGCATGATGACTAGTGGTAGATGTTCTCCCTTGGACAACCACTGAAAATCTTGGGTTACACGGGTCTTGGATGTAAAACACTTGTTTTGCTTGTTCTGCCATGATGAATGGCTCGTCCTTGTAACCCACCTTATCAAGTGCTACTAAGGTGAATCCCAGACGATCTTGAAATACACCAGTGTTTCCGTTAACCCATTTACACTTGAACATAGGAACTCTGAATGCAACATAATCAAGCTCCTAGATTTCCTCTATAACACCAAAGTAAGGCATGGACGCTCGAATAGGGTTGTTATCCGAGGCACGACAAAAGTGTTCCGAATCAGCATCCACAGTAACCTCACTGTTCTGCACGCTACTTTTATCATCTTGTGACTTTGTGTAGAATGAAAAGTTATTGATATCATAGCCCTTCCAAGTGGGTACATTCAAATTTGGACCAATTGCTAACAACTTTAATGTTGAAGAAGCATTCTCATCATTGAATATTTCGGACTTGAACCAACTTATGAATGTTCTATTGTGTTCTTGCAACACTTTCATGATGTTCAATTTAGGATGACATTCAGACACATATTGTTTGTGACTCTCAATGTATGACATTACCTCAGTTGTGTTATTCAATACATACAAATGTGCTTGTGAAACTTCAGCTCTAGTCATAGTCACAACATTGAAGCCTCGTGTACCCTTACCTCCCCTAGACCGTTCATGACGACTATCTGGAATCCCAATTGGTTTAACTGAATCCAAATATTCTAAACAGAATTCAATGCATTCTTCGGCAACATACCTTTCAACAATGGAAGCTTCAGGTCTGTATTGATTTTTAGTATAAGGTTTTAACACCTTCATGTACCTTTCAATTGGATACATCCAACGCAAATACACTGGGCCACATAACCTGATCTCCCTGACTAGATGGACAACCAAGTGGACCATAATGTCAAAAAATGATGGAGGGAAGAAGATTTCCAATTGACAAAGAACAATAACCGTCTTATTCTCCAACTCATCTAACTAACTAGGGTCAATTGCTTTCCGACAAACGGCATTAAAGAAAAAGTACAACCTTGTAATGGCAACCCTAACTTTCTCAGGCAATATCCCACGAATTGCTACAGGTATTAAATGTTGCATTAGGACATGACAATCATGAGACTTCAAACCAACCAATTTGATATCGTTCATTGATACAAGGCTCTTGATATTTGAAGAGTATCCTTCTGAAACTTTAATGCTTCTTAGACATTGACAAAAAGCTTTTTTTTTTCTTTTGTTGACAATCTGTGACATGCAGGGGGCAAATACATTTTTCGGCCTTTACTAATTGGATGCAAATGCTCACGTATACCCATCTCAACAAGATCTTGTCGAGATTTTAAGTTATCCTTTGCTTTGCCTTTAATGTTCAGCAGGGTGCCAATTAAACTATCGTATATATTTTTCTCAACATGCATCACATCAATACAGTGTTTGACATCAAGTTCTGCCCAATAAGGGAGATAAAAAAAAAAATTGACCTTTTCTTCCATATGCTTTTGTCATTTGCATCCTTCTTCTGTGTCTTGCCAAATCTAGTGACAATGTTTTGAATATGGTCAAGATTTTGACACCCAGTTAATAGAACAGGCGCAGGATGTTTCTCCTGAATACCGTAAAAGTTTATTTTCAAGCGACGATATGGGTGATATAGTGTCAGGAATCTTCGATGTCTTGTGTATACTGTCTTCTTGCCGTGTTTCAATTGGACAAATGTAGTGTTTTTTTCACATGCTGGACATGCATAATGGCCTTTGACATTGTATCCACTCAAATTTCCATATGCTGGAAAGTCATTCACGGTACAAAATATCATTGCACGAAGAGTAAAGGTCTCTTGCAGATGTGCGTCATATACCTCAATCCCGTCAACCCACAATTTTGTCAAGTCTTCAATCAGTGGTGCAAGGTAAACATCAATATCATTACCTGGCTGTCTTGGATCCGCTATCATCATAGACAACATTATGTATTTTCGCTTTATGCATAGCCAAGGAGGGAAGTTATAAATCATCAATAGCACAGGCCACGAACTGTGGTTAGTGGAAAGGTTACTAAAAGGATTCATTCCGTCGGATGCAAGACCTAGTCGTAGGTTCCTTGGGTCATCACCGAATGTCGGAAACAAACAATTAATTTTTTCCCATTGTGGAGAATTAGCCGGATGTCTGAGAAATCCATCAATTTTCCTCCCATTTGCATGCCAAATTAAATCAGGTCTTTTACGTCATGTGGGTTAGCAAACAATCGCTTAAACCTTGGTATAATTGGAAGATACCAACAAACCTTTGCTGGATGACCAACGTTTGGGAATGGCTCATCAGTGCTTTCGTTGTCGTTAACTTTGTACCATGATTCACCACATGTGGGGCATTTATGCATTTCAGCAAACTCATTCCTATACAAAACACAATCATTATGGCATGCATGTATTTTCTGGTACTCCATGCCCATGGGACATAATATTTTCTTTTCTTTGTAATGATTTTTTGGCAAAGTGTTATCTTCAGGAAGCAACTTCTTTAACAAAACAAGCAATTCTGTGAAGCTTTTGTCACTCCACCCAAATCTTGCCTTCAAATTCACCAACGCTAACACCGCTGACAATTGTGTGTACGTTGTGCACGTCGAATACAAAGGAATTGTGTTTATCACGATAACACAAGACATACCTGTCACAAGTAATTAAACCATTACTGATGAAGAATTCGGTGTTGATCACGATAACAACCACTTTGTGTTTATTATTTTTGAAGTTAACACAAGCTTTTACGTGGTATTTGCAAACCAAATATGTCGACCTAAAACCTAAAACACAAAATTATTTAATCGAATGATAACCATATACATGTATCATTCTATCATAGCAATAACAAACTAAGTTTCACAGGGTGGTCAATCTATATGCAAATGACACAATCACAACAAAAAATGGCTGCATTGTTCCACTTCACATGCTGTATTGTGTGATTTCAGTGTTCAAATTTTTATGATATAAATTTTGTCAATTGGTGTTGTTCATAAACTAACAGCAGAACTATAAGAGCTAATACATAACGAGGCAGAGACGACCTATCCAAATGAATTGCAAAATAATAGTCCAAATAGCAGCAACCAACATTGGAGATACACCTCTAAACCACAGAATCCATTTCACTGCTAGCCAGTGGCTTCTTCCAAGACATGATATATGCACTTAGCAACACACTGACAGCACTTGTACGATACTTCAAATACACCCCACTCTCAGAAGAAGCACCAACATTTTTTCAAGTACAAAGGAATAATAAAAAACAAACTTCTGGCTTTTCACACTGCCTTATCAATGTATTGCTAAGGGTAATATTATTTTACAGACTTCAAATTATTACCCTTCTTTGCTTATTGGGCATATTGATTATCCATAAAAGTTTAGATTTAATTACAATTATAACAGTACTACAATTGCTTTTAGTTGGCCAATCAGTTAATGCACTAACTATGTTAATAATTGAGAAAAGAAGGTACTAGAAAATTCATTAAAACCCTACATTCTAGCGTCAGTTTTGCAATAATCATTTGCACATAGTAGATCAATGTGATAATGATAAATCATGACAAGAAAGATGTTTCCAAATAAATAATTAACGAGTTGTCGACTTCAACATATTGCATGAAAGGAATTGTGTTATGTAACAACAGGCATGCAACTACCTAGCAGCATAAGAACTTAATAAGTACAGTGGCAAACATTATTTGTAAATAGAACTTTAAACTTAAAAGGAAAACAAATAATTAAAAATAGAAAGAAAGTAAATTAAACAAAATGCTAAGTTTAAACCAACATGATTTGTTGTTAAGTCAAATAATTTTGGAGTCAGACAAGAAAAGTTTAATCGACTTAGCAGGCTTATTTATGGGTAAGCTCAACTTTGCCCACAACAAAAGCAAATTTTACCCTTACTAAACATGCAATAAGTTACGAATATTTCAATAAATCAGTACCTTGCTAAAATATCCAGCTGCTACGTGACTATGGGAGTCATTTACATCCAAAACGGCGGACAACAAATTCATCAACTGCCAAGAAGGAATGAGAAGGATTAAGGTCAGCACTCCTAAAATATTACCATCATCCAGATTTGTAATTTTTTTGATGTCTTACTCCACATCCTCGACAAGAATTTTGAGTATGATAAGTACTTCACAAGTAAAAAGCTCGCATGCAATGAAACACCACAATTTGACAAATGAAGGAAAGAGTAAACCTCCAGTTAATAACAAGCCAATGCAACTTAAAACATAATTTAGCTATGCCAACTAATGACATCGTGCCAACCTATCTAAAGCTTGGTCTAGCTGTCAAATTTCACATCAAAATATGAGTTTTAGATAATAAGAAAATATACTTAATTGCATTTTTTGTCTAGTGTGCAATTTTTGTCCCTCACTAATTTTTTGTTCCGAAGCCTCAGTAAAAAGGGAGGGCTATGTTAGACCATCGACAAATCAGCATTACCTAATGGCCTTGTGTCATTCATGTAGTTGACCTTACCTAATGAAATAAGGTTATTGTTGTTATTGTACATTTCCTCAATATTTTAATTGCTACAATCAAAATCCTTTAATCACTTTTTCTTTACATAAAACCCTCAAATCCTTGTTTTTCACTTCAATTAGAGGTGTTGGGTGAATTTGAAATAGAAAATTATTTAAAATGTTCAAAGTCAATTTTTGTTGAAATTTGAAAGATTTCGTTGGGAGTGGCCTTAATATATTGAAAAGGGAAAATCTAGGATTTTTTTTAACTTAGGGTTAAATATACTCATTGATTGGTAGATATTGAAAGACATTTTAAAATGGTTCAATGGGTTCAGTTTGTGGACATTTTGATGAAAAAAAATGTGAAGTCAACTGTTGTATGTAGAAGAAAGTTGACTAATGGACTTGATTTTTAGCAATATAAAAACAAAAATGAGGGACTAGTTGACCAAAAATTTAATAGGTGATACAGACCAGATGATTAAGTATGCAGACCAGCTAGATCAAAATAAGAGGGAATGGAAAGTATATAAGAGGAGAAAGAAAAAGAATGACAAGTAGTAAGAGGTAGTCAGAAAATTGTGTACAGTGGGTATGTTTCATGTTTATAAATAGGAATAAGGGGGTGAGTGAAAGGAGGGAAGATTATTACTTTCTAAAGTGAGGCTCTTGTATGAGATAGTGGTCTCAAGAGAAGGGAATTAGGAATTTGTCATTCCGAATTAGCTTAGTGAGTGTAAATGCTGTTCTTCAATGAAATAAAGGATTCTGCATATTATTCAGCATACCATTCTGTTTCAATTCAGGGAATTCAAGAACTACCTTTTTTGGACCCTATCAATTGGTCCGACCTGCCGTGGTTCGAGGCATAGAGGCAGTGTTCTTGATGGAGGAAGGGCAAATAGGGGCTATGAAGATGGAGCTGCCAGCATTCATGGGGACCGACCCAATTTGGGTGGATTTCTAAGGCTGAAAAAATCTTTGACATACAAGAAATTCATTCATTCCATAGGCTGCAACATGCATTCATGAGCATGGAAGGAGCTGCGATGCGTTGGTTCTACATATGGAGCCAAAAGAGCCCAGATTTAGAGTGGGAATCCTTATCCACAGCTTTGATCCAAAGAGTCAGAGATCATTCAGGTGTCCACAGCTTTGCAAGATTGAGGATGTTGAAGCAAGAAGAGGAGAATGACTGGGAATCCATTGAAGAAATGGAGAATTCTGCAGTTTTCTTCCAAGAAAGAACAAGCAATGAATCGCAGCAAATGCTGAAGACTCAAGAAATCAAACTACAACTTGAGGGATCATTGAAGATGGTGTAAGTGAGACAGACAACCAACTTGCAGGGGCGGCAGGAGCATTCTTGCAAGGCTAGCAATCCAATACCCGCAAAGAGAAAGGGCAGAAGGGCCATGAAGGAGAAAACCCTTTCAACGAGCGATGCTAACATCAACACGTTAACAACCAATTTCATCATTATCCGATAATGCACAACTTTCCTCAAAGAAGAAACAACATTCCAAGAAGCAGCAATCTTTCGACAAAGAATTGCTTGAAATGCAGAAAACGTTGCAGCAGATGCACCTTATCAAGGAGGAGAAGACCGAAGAGCTCTTGAAGGTTACGGACGAGGCTCTTAAGCAGAAAGATGAAGAGCTCAAAAACCACGGTAGCGAGCAACAAAAGCTTCAGATCGAGCAAAAAATTGAGCTCAAAATTCAAGATTTTCAACTTACCATGACTTTGCCTATGTTGAAAAATATTGAAGAAAAGAAGGACAAGAGTAAGAAGGGGTGCTCTGAGAAGGAAAGGCTTTCTCCATCTTACATTTTGTGGATGAAAGACTAATGGAATGAGATCAAGAAAGCAAACCCAGAGGCAGAATTTAAGGAAATTCCTACCATGTTTGGGTCAAAATGGAAGACTGTTACTGCTGAAGAGAAAAAGCCTTATGAGGAGATATACCATGCTAAGAAAGAAGCTTATTTGCAAGCGATTGCAAATGAAAACGGTAAGCCAGGGCAATGAGGTTGTTGGAAGACGAGCAGAAGCCGAAGACAGCCAAGGAGTTGCTCAAGCAGTACATGCAATTCAAACTTGGTGATGGGCAGAAACTGAAGTCCAATGGATGTTGTGATGAGACTTTGTTGGATTTGGGAGCCCACACAGTCAACGAAGAGTTATTTGTTTTCAATTTGGGCAGTGTAGACATAATCTTGGGAGTGGCTTGGTTAGAGAAACTTGGGGAGGTGAAGGTAAATTATGGGAAACTAACCATGCCATTTGGTTTTGATGGGCAAACAGTGATTATTTGTGGGGACCCTAGTCTATCACAAGAAATGGTTTCATCCAGGGCCATAGAAAAATCTTTGAAAATTGGACTACAACAGATTTTATTGATTTTTGCTGCAATGTTGCAAGAGAAAGATGAGGCAGGAAATGAAGTGGATATTTTATTACCTTTACAACAAGCAACTCACCTGTCTCCTTTGAGCCCCTACTCTAGCACAGTAGTGTTGGTTAGGACTATGAAACTGTGCATAGTCAATTTCCAGACTTCAAACTTGAGGACAAGTTTGGTTTTTAGGGACGGTGGTATTGATACTGTAACACCCCGTAGGCCTCCGACGTGTTAACATTAATAATATCAGATTAGCGCATCGTATCCAATTTATAAACAATAGCGGAAGCATAGAATCGTTTTCTTGATACATCATGTACGGAAACGTCAGAAAATAAAATCATAATCATGCCCCTGCTGATCCAGTTTACCAATTTAAATCTAATACAGACAGATAATAAGG
>PYAF01000331.1:178608-192159 GCA_007407185.1 Glycine tomentella
CACCAGTAGTCTGAGTCTCACGCCCTACATTAGGCATGCAGACAAACAATCAGTAACGGTTCTCAACCGTTCATATGAAAGGAAACACTCTTCCTTTCCATGTTAACCTCTCTGTCTTCTAACTTAAGGTTCGTTAAGGCTCATCATACACAAGTTCTCTCTTAGACCTTCAGTGGTCCATCTCAGTTAATTAAGGCACTAGAGTCACCACAGGACTCGGTGCAAACAACACAAGAGCTATAAGCTCTGTGCAAACCCAAATACTCCATAATTCAATATATGGCTTGAACGGTTCCTTTCACACACAGAACCTGATCCAAAAGCCTCTCAAGTACACCCAAAATAATTATCAAGGCTCTTGGATGTCATATCATATCAAGTAACTCAACATACCCAGGCCACACATGGACATATCAGAGCCCATAATCAAAGTCCACCAAACTAACATTTGAAAGCTAATCATTCATCACCACAACGTTCTAGACACACTTTTCTAAAGGACCGAAGGCTAATTCTAGCTTTATCGCAAGTGGGTCACTATTCACCCAAAACCCCAATTCACAAATTAATCAGTGAATCTCGAGTTTCTTACCTCAATGACGACCAAAAAGACCCGTGGACCGCTTTCCCTAGCTTTGGTGTCCAAGAATCTACGTCGTTCTTTGCCAAACTCGAGTTTTTACGAAGTCCCTAGAGAAAGGGATTTCTCTGATTGAGGGGTTTTTAAAGGAAACTGATGAAGGATTATGGCTCACAAATGATTTCCACCAAGATATGGGTGTAAAAGAAGGTGTTTAAGACAAAGAATGGAGGTCTAGGGAGCTTGAAAGTTCATCAATGGCAGAAATGGCAAAGGAAGAGGAAGAGAAATAGTTTTTCTCTCCCAAAATGCAAAAATAGCCTTTTATAGGGCCCCTGTACGCGTTCCTGCGCTAATAGCGCCACACCCCACGCTAATCGCGCCACCAATTCGAAAGAAAAAGCTTTTTGGTGCATTTTGGCGCTAATCGCGCCATATTGGCGCTAATAGCGTCGATCCTGGCGCTACTCTCGCCAAATATGCGCAAGAAAAGCCTTCTGGAGCAATCTCACGCTAATGGCGCCACTTCCCACGCTACTGGCGCCGCATCCCATTCTAACCGCGCCGTTCCCACGCTGTTAGCATGAGATTTTTTTTTTTTTTGGAATCTAGATTATTATAAGGGGCGGCGATACGATGGTATTAGTGGAGGCATAGTGTTGTGGCGATGTGGGTGAGGTGTGATGGTGGCAGAGGGAGTTGTGGTTGGTCGATGCAAGTTGTTCATAGTGGGGAAGGGAGGTGCTAAGACATAGCCATTTGGGGGCACTTTTGTGCACACAAACAAAATGGAAGGTGCATGATTCAAATGCCAAGAATTGGGTAAGACTATATGTGAAGCCCACATCAATTTGACACATGTATTGCACGACGCTTCTATTCTTGCCCTCTTTGTTCACTTACTTTTACAAAATATGTCTAATTACCATTTTATCCTCATTTTTTAGTTTCTCTTGCTCTCCAATACACAATAATTTTTTTCCATTGTGTATTAGAATAATACACAACGAAAACACTTTTCGTTGTGAATAATATAAAATGGAAACACATTTTCATGGTGTATTGAAATAACGGAAATGTATTTTCATTGTGTATTGAAAATGTGTTTCTATTGTGTATTATTCACATTAAAAAATATGTTTCCGTTGTGTTATGAGGTGTTAGTTTGGACTAAACTAATAAGGATGCCTATCTAAAAGAAATCCTAAATACAGGAAGAGATCCCACCCCCTTCTTTAGAGAGATCCCTCCCCGAATTTGGAAAGATCACAAAAAGATAAGATCAACCTTGTCAACATAGCATCACATTAAAAAATGTTTCCATTGTGTTATGAGGTGTGTCTTCCATAAACAATGGAGAAACATTTTCACTGTGTATTACATATAACAAAAATTTATTTTTTTTATCCGTAGGAATTAAAAATCGATATCAAGAATTTGCAATAAATCATGCGCCTTATTTAACCAGTTGAGTTAGAATATGAAAATCTGGTTTGTTGTATATGGAGAATACACCTCCTCATGCGACAAAAATTAAATGAGTTTCAGTTGTGTATATTATACCACAAAAGTATTAATAAATTTAATGTTATTAATTTAATTAAAAAACTTTCTTAAAAGTCTTATACTTAAGGACCGAATCATTAGCTTGATAAAAAATTATAAATACTATAAAATTGAGAAATTAAAAGTATTGAGTTTTAGGGACTTACACGATGATATATTCCTGTTAACAGATCAAGAACATAAATGATCAAATTAATTAAATAATTGATTTTTTTTCAAAATTATCTAAATTTTGTTTGAGCTCCCTCCACTTTGGGCACTAGGTCATCTAACCCTGGGGTAATGGTCCATGTAGAGTGAGTTGAACTATGAAGCTCAAAATTATGACCTACAAAAAATTAGCCTGTCGAGTTAGATTAGGTCACAAAATTTGTGAGAAATAAGAAATTTTGGTCGGATCGGACCAACTCACTTTTAATGCTTAGTTTGGGCCAAGCCGAACAATTAATTTTAATATATCTAAGAGTGAATAGAAGGCATAGGGAGAACTTTTTTCTTCAAAATTCAACCAATTCCTTCTTTAATTTGAACTTATGTGAGTCACATGAATCATTATAACTTGCAGTATACTGGTAGGGATGACTTTGATTAGTCTAACATGCATTATATTTAGGATTAGGATTTATAGCGCATAAAACTGTTTTATATAATATAAGATAATTAAATAAGAATCTTCTTTTTCAGAAGAAATTTTTTACTCATATTACGTAAAGACTAATTAATAAAGTTAGCAGTTAACGATAAATTTATAAAGTCAAAAAATAAAAAATTATGTTTGGCCCGTCTTGCTTGTGAAGATTTACATAACTGATCTATACTTCTCAAATATTTAATTGAAGGTAACTAACAGTCAATGTAAGCAATACAGTTATAAAATTGATTAGGAGTAGACTAATTATCTGACAGGGATTTTGAGTAATCTGAACAGTTATAGACGCTTGTTTTATACCATTATAGGGTATTTACAGTATAGAATATCAACACTAAATTAAATATTTGGTTGGAAATAAGTGACTCTACCCTACGTCCAACAAGAGTTGGCTTCTTTTCTAATTCTAAAAGGCCTACTATGTTGCTTTTCTTGGGGCGACAAATGAGAATATAACCGACATCTTAGAATGTGGTTTCGGTTCTGGTGGGAGGGGCTCCTCCTCTTTTCGAGATCTTGTTTGTTTTGTTTTGACTTCTCGAATATTTGTTAAATTGTTAATTATAAGTTTGATAAAAGCATTTTGAGGGAGAGTTTCAACTTAACCATATTAGGATAAATGATAAATTATTCGCAACAATAGTATATATTATCTGCATTGAAATTTTGAGAACAAAAAAGCAACATCCAATTGCTTGTAGTTGGGAAACTGACTGAAAGGTACATGATATATGAGTAGCAATTGTGAGTTGATTCTGCCAAAAGTATAGCATACGCAATATCTATGATGTTGCCTGCATTTTCTGTTTTTTTTTTTTTCTTGGATTAGAAATTATGAGTGTTTCAAAATTTATTGGGTCAAAGATTAATTTTGCTCATAATATATGATTGTCAATGAGTAATAGAATTTTGCATATAAAAGATTATTTTATTAAATAGATCATTTATTACATGTGAATCCAATGGAGTTTTAGATGGGTACATCATTACATTAATCTTATGAGTTGCATTTTGTTGTTTTGCAAGCTGCTTCAATTATTTATTTTAAAAAAGAAATTAAGAAAGAAAACATACAACACCATAGACCATTGACATCACGTGTTCTCCGATCTTCATACAAATCATCTCACAAAACTCAGGCGCACGCGGTTTATGGCTTTTAAGTAGCACCTGCAGCCATCGTGAGGAAATATTTTTCTACAAAATGACATGGAGAAGCCAAATGCCATATGGTGACAGGGTGTTGATGAATTAATCAGGATTATAAACACATAATATTAAACTCTATGATTTTCCTCATGATGCAAACCATGACTGCATATACGATAGAGACAGTGGAGTGGGTATTTAATTTGAGAAATGCTAGCAATCCTAGGCCTTTCTCTTTTTCAGACACTCTTTTTTTAATATTAATTGTAATTGATTAAAATTTGTTAAGATCATTAATTTAGTGGATCTTATTTATCATTTAATACAAAATTCACCAAAATTGATAATTTTAAAAAAATTAGTCAATCACAAAAATATATTAAAAAGAAAGTGTCACATTGAATGTCACTAACATTCCTCATTTAAATTTTTATATATGAAGCAACAATATATTTATCAAGCTTAAAATATTTTATCTTCTTCTGCATTAATGGTGAAAAAACATAATGTTTTTTGAAGTTAGGTTATCTAATTAATGTTATGATTGTTCTTTTTAATTAGGGTTGAAAATAAATAAGATAAAATTTTATAGTCTAATCTACATCAGACTTAAATCTAGTTAGACCTATTTACTTCCTTAAAAAAATAAAATAAAGAAAAAAGAAAAGCTAGACCTAGCTATTTATTAAATAAATTGAGCAAGATTTTTTTATTCAAAATCTGCAAATATTTAATTAAAAAGCTTATCACATAGGTTTTATAACATAGTGATTGACTTGATTTCTGTTATATAACATGATTAGATAAAAATGTAATTGCTGTCAAAAAGATAAAAATTTAATATAAAAACATTTAATTTCATTAATTGCTTTAATTATCTTGAATCTAATTCAAAAGATTTAGGATATTATACATACTAATAAAATAATTTAGAAAATATGATATAATTTTATTTTTGTAGAAAAAAAAAAAAGAAAAAGAAAGATTGAGGAAGGAGCCTTTTACATATGGACAAGCAAAGAGGTATTTCATCCATGTCCTATTTGACTTTCCTTAATATATTTCTTATGGATAATAACATTGTAGATTCATGAAAAATATACAATTCTTCATTATGGTTACCCCAAAAATAAATTAGTTTGATTAGGTCATTACAAAATTTATATCTTAAAATTGGGTCCATGTTAGGAACTAGAATTGAATAACCAGAAAACTAATGGTATTAATGACTAAAACCAGCTCAAGGAGCTGTTACAGCCCGAAGGTGAAGTCCAGAGCACAAATTTTGTAGTTGAAAGAAAATTTGATATAAAAACAATTTAGCTTGTGTAGCAATAAAATAAAATAGAATATGCAAGCTTGCAGCTTCTGTCAAATCATTTGCCACTGTTTTTGGAAATATAATTGAATCAAAGCAAGTCAGTTTTAAAAATTAATGTAGTGTTATTACATTCAGTATGTCAACATTCCTAGAAGCAAATGCAGAGGATTATGTACTTTTTGACAATTAATATAATCTGTTGACTGCAGAGAAATCACCCTGCTGTAATGGAGACCTCGACCCCCGTGCCATGTTTTTTTTAAATATATAGTTCTTCTCCTCTCAATTTCGAGCGTTTCGCCACCAATTTCGCCTCAATCGGATATCCCAGTCAAAAGTTATGGTCTTCCGAACTTTATACGCAATTTTCAACGCCTGCCACGTGTCATACCTATTTCGCTTCTCTCTCCAGCGAAATAGGTCTTCCAGTCACGTGGCGCCACGTCAGCACACCTATTTCGCTGGACTGCCCAGCGAAATAGGCCGCGTGGCATTCCGGCAAATATTTTGACCCCCGTTGCCTTTTGCTATATATTTAAAAAAAACGTGGCACGGGGGTCGAGGTCTCGCTGTAATGCAAGCTGCAATAGAATCAACAGAGGACTCAATCACTACTCTAGTCTCTATGGGCTTTGACAGGAATTCTGTCAGACAAACCTGGTGCATATAGTGTTGTAGTTGTAGGCTTGAAATATTATATTTAGAACCACCTCAACAACATTAGATTTTTTTTCTCCTACCTGAAAGGGGGAAACAATTTATGTGAAATTTATTATATTTACATTTTGATGAAGTTTATTATATTTATAACTTTTTACTTATATTTAAATAATTTTTAATTTAATTTTTATATATTTATAACTTTTTAATTATAATTAAATAATGATAAAATAATTTTAGGTTTATATTTTACTTTTTTTAATATTTTATAAACAATGATTTTGTTTCTATATAGAAATATTGTATTTTAAATAATTAATTTATAAATAATAAATCCTAATAAATTTGTAGTTTTTTTAGAGAATTTCTAAAATGATTTTTTGAAAGAACTATTTTATAAATGTTAATTTTTAAATACTTTTAAAACATAAAAACACATTCTAATATAATTTTAAATAGAATAACATATAAATTAAGATTCTAAGTCGGTTTAAAAATTATCGTGGAATTTTTTGACTTTTCATGACAACAATTTCAAAGACAATTTTCAAATTATCGTGAAATGTATTAAAGAATTAACAGTAAAAAAACGTTGTTTCTAATAATATTCCTCAATCAATATTAAAAGTATGAACAATATTTTATTGTTAAACATTCATGAACTAACATAATTAAGCATCTATTTGACTTAACAATGTTTTAATTTCTATCAGAAACATATTTTGTAAATTTTGATAAGCACAAAGAATTGTTTTGTGTAATAACAAAATGTCTCTATCATGAACGGAGTATTAGAAGAGAAGGTAATATGTTCATATTTAGACTTTCTTTTTGTTTATTTTTCTTTCTAGATCATTGACTAAATTAAAAATAAAAAATAAAAAATTAATGATTTCGCTGGAACTTCCTGCCGTTTGCTGCCATATTGGTTTTGAAGAACTTATCTATAATATATAGACTTTTGAGTTCTGACGGTTTATGAAAGACAGTTCAATCGATCGAACAGTCTGTCGCAAAATGATAAGTATAATGTTTAGATAAACTTAAATTAAAGAAGCTTCTAACTTTTGAGCTTGTAAATTGATTCCGAATTTAATAGAGTATTAAAATTTACTTTAATCATTATGATATAGCAAAAAATAATAAATTGAGCTTATTGTTCCTCAATTGACCCTGAAAACTTAGGTGTGTGTAGGGGTGAATTTTTCTCAACCACTACCATCAAATTTAAACTTATTTCGTTAGACCTGTCACTATATAAACTGGTGATAAAACCAATTGACAGTTCAAAGATTCAAATTAACATGATTAAACTAAAATTACACTAGAATATACATTTAAATATATTTTAAATAATAGTAATAATTATTATAATAAATCGTTCCATAAATATAATTCTGACCTTAGCTTAATATTGACATGCTGCACAGATCAACGTTATATATATATATATATATATATGTATATATATATATATATATGTGTATATATATATATATATATATATATATATATATATTGCCCATCAGCCCATTTCATTGTGTATATAAGAAAAGTAATCCAAAGTGTGTTCTTGACTGATTTTTTTGTATAAATTTACTTTTTCTGTTGATCATAAACTGGACTTTGGGTTAAACCAGTGTTACTTTTTTGTTAATCTTAAATTAGACTTTCAGTTAAATCAGTGTTACTTTTTCTGTTAATCATAAATTAGACTTTGGGTTAAACCCGAGTTTGAGAAATATTTAATAGAAGTAAAATATTATTATATTTATACTAAAATAATCATATTTAAGACCGTAATCCTTCATGCGTGCTATTATTAATATTGGGATATTAAATAAGAATATATTTTAAAAAAATATTAATTAGACTTTAAAATTTTTAAATATGAATTGTTTTGGGATAAAAAAATGCTAAAACATCTAAAAATATGAAAAGGAGATATAATTTTTTTCCTAAAATGAAAATCTCAATTATGTATCATTTAGAAATTGATTTTTTACCTATTTCAGGATATGATGATAATTTTTCTTTATTGTGTCGAGCTCTATCTTTCATCTCTGTCGTCTTCAATCGTTCTCTATCATATGCTAGAGGAAATGAGTACCCACAAAGACACTTCAATATTCAAGTCAGATATAACCGAATATAGTAATGAGAATAATAAAGTGAGAATGAATAGTTGTGTTTTCTCAAAAAATCGCATCCTATTTATAGTCGGTCTCATATTTTTGGATTTTACCTTAATATTATCATAATGTTAATCCTTCATTATCGGGTGTTTTACGCTTAATCCACTAATGATATTTTATACTATAATAGGATTCTTACCCATATATCCATGTAATATTTGGTGGGCCGAGATCTATTCGGCTCATACAATTTCATATGGTTTGGCTGAGGTTATCGCCCCATGGGATATAGATTTGAATCATAAACACATGGTGGTCGGTTTTTTTATTATTATTATTATTTTATTTTTATTTTCTTAAGGAACACATACTTAGTGATCTTGGATTATACAATAATTGCTTATTTTTCATAGTATATATATATTCAAGGAGGGATATTGCTTATGCTTTAGAGTGAGATAACATATATACTTAAAATCAATAAACATGCAAAATTCAAAGTACTGTGAACTGTAAATAGATGTAATGAGATTAGTTTACTTAAACTCTTCCAAGCATGAGACTATTAGTCTCTTCCCTTCATTTTGTTTTTCTAGTTTTTCCTGTTGTCTCTATCAGTGCTGTAACATCGGATGTCAATGTGTAATAAACCTTGATGTATGAAGGGTGCGCAATGGGTCTGGTGGATGGACCTTATAGGGGAAAGGTTTTTGACTAGTCTTGTGCACATGGGATGGGCAAGATATACTTTGAGGGATCTGTAAGCTAATATTTGTCAAAGTGAGATTGCTATATAAACCTATGTGAGTGGACTTTTTTACATTATAATTATTATAAAGGCCCAAAATCTAAGGGGTATCAACCCAAATCAACAATCTATCAAGAATTAATCTCATACTCAAAACATGTAAGAATATATATACGTCATGATCTTTAAATGTACAAACCTATATTAAATTGAAACAAAAATGTAAAATTCGATTATCACGTGAAAAAATGATAACAAATTTCATCACTTCAAGTAATAAGGATTTTGTTTTCTCTCCCATTTGTTTTTGTACTCTAGTCTAAAATCTAAACTGTACAAACGATTTTAAATAGCTAGGAAAATAACATATCTAGATATGGATCAGGAAGAAGAAATAAATTAAAAAATTATATCATGGTACAATCAATGAGATCAATGCCATTGGTTAGGTAAGGGCGGTAATGCATGTATAGATTCAGATATGTTAGTACTCACCTATTAATTATAATATTCATTTATTATTTAAGCATAACTGACTTCATCTTATTTTTCATGCACCTACATTCTAATTTAGTCACCTACCAAAATAGGAAATGGTATGTTTAATGAAATTATGCATCTACCAATTTTTTTTTTTTATGCAAAACATGACAATAAATAAAGATTATATGTCATACTCAAACTGTACAGGTGGCGCGCGCCATTGAATGAACAAATTATTAATTACTACACATCTTACTTTAAAACAACATCTAAACAAACACAGAGTCTGCATATGATATTTAAAATAGAAAACTAAACCAAAGTATGAAGAAACCAGTGCTCTGTCAATAGTTTCAAGGGAATTAAATAAAATTCAAACCCCATCAAACCCAAACCATCCAACCTTGTTCCAAAATTAAGCTCAAACCCATCAAACAAAAGTTACAAAACCAGCTACACAACATTGCAGTAATAAAAGAAAGAAAGGAAAAGAAAAAAACAGTTTTTGCTAAACTTGTGTGCTATGATTCTATATATATGAAGGTGTTGTTGGTTCACACGTAGCTTTCAAGGTCATACGAGTGAGCTTGCGTTGAAAATTTCCTGGCTTTGCGTGAAGGGCTGGACTCTCATCCAAAACTACTTTCTCCAACGTCATCATTTCCTTCCAACCCTTTTTTATACCCAAGAAAATTGCTCATTATTCTCCACTCACATTCATTCACCCCAAAACCCAAAAACCTTTCTTTTACTTTCTCTCCAACTGACACATAAAAAATGGAAGGTCTTATCCCTTTTGTTTACAAGGCTATCATACAATACAAGGGTGACAAAGAGGGTCATCCTATAGGATCATGGCTTTGTGAGTCACCTTCTTACTCATACATGAGACTTCCTGCTGGTGACTCAGGTAGGTTTCAAATTCAAGCACCTGCTTCTTCATTCTCTGCAGCTTCACCCTCTTCCACCAACCCTAATTCTTCTTCTGCTACACAAATCATTGTTTCCTCTGGTGTTGAGTCCCTACATCAGTGTCTTACACATCGTCGAATTGCAGCATGAACATGAACAATTCAAGTTTGTGTGCCTGAAGAAAAAGCTGAAGGTGCTTAACTCGAGAGTTCAAGTTTGTGCTTTCAAGTAGTGTTGGGAATCTTGGTTCTTTGTTTCATCTTAATTTGGAGTTGTTGTGAGCGTGTGGTAAACAGCCAAAAGGGTCTCTCTCATACGCTTAGGTAGTGGTGGTATTTGTAATTACGTTGTACATATGGGTTTCTCATGCTTAAGAAATTTTTCGTGTTTTATGACCAAATGGTCTCTTGAACTATGAGTTTTTAGGCAAAATAATGAGCAAATTGTAATGGTTTAATGTAGAATAAAGCATTTGATTAGTCTGCAATTGTTCACTGTTTATTCTATTTTCTGATTTCAGAGTTCTATTCTTCTTTTGATATTTTATAGGCGTTTGAAGTTTGGTTCTGCGAGAGTTAGGTTATGTTTAGACTTTAGATAGTTGTTTTTTTTATATATTAGAAGTTACAAACGAAGGAGATTAAAAAAAAAATTATTAAATGAATTTTATTATAAACTAAAATTAACTTATACACTTAATTATTATTTATTACAGAACTTCTCCCAACTTTTCTAAAAATTAAAATATATGTTAATTTTAATTTATAAAAGAAGTTCAATATACTTTAACTTTTTATTTTCTCCATGGCTATGGAAAAGTTTATCTACAGTCTAAACATATTATTAGAGATTGTAATAAGCAAAAAAATTCTGATTTTATGTACGTGACCAAATTAAGGAGAAATAGCTACTAGCTAGTTATTGGAAGTATTAAACAATTCTTCGTTCTAATCAGTAAAATAATTGTTGGTTGGTTTCTTTTGAGCCCATTTGGTCAAATATTCGCATCATTATCATTCAACAAGATATTAATTAAAAATGTGTTTTAACTAATAACTTTACGTTTTGTCTCGGGGGCGGCTACAGGCTACAGCTATAGGGGAAATGTCATCTCATCACCAACTTCGTTTCGACAACCTAATCCAAAACTTCCAATTTGAAAATTCTCACAATTCGTTCTTATTTTATCATAATAATTAATAAACTTAATTTTGATCGTCTTTTTTTAATTACCTATAGGATAGAAAACGATATACGTGAGAGGCTGTCAAATTTTAGAGAGCTCTACACCAAAGTATTAACACTAGGATAAAAAGAACCTTTTCAACAAAATCCGGAAATATTTCTAGCCTAGGGGAAAGCCAGAATCTCTCTCTCTCTCTCTATTTTTTTTTTTTTTTTTTTTTTTTTTACAGAACTCTTTCACCTCAAAATGGAACCTCCAATTTAATCAGAAGCATCACCTATACTCAGAAATTAATCTTCTGAAATCTGAAGAAACCCACTAGTATTCCTCAATCAATCCTGCCCTTCACGTATCAATTTTTTTTTTTTTATCTTTTATTGGTGAATTTTACGGGCATATATTATTTGAGGGGAGAAGATCGAAGTACTGGGCCCTTTCGATGCATGCCCGGGGTTCAGTGGTTTCTTTTGGGGTTGCTACTGGTCCCATTGAAATTGTTTTTGACTCTTATGAAGGGCCTGTTTTCTGTTTTTATTCCAAGAAAATCCTTCTTATGAAATTTATAACATAATTATGATTTTGTTGCATTATAAAATTCGCACCTTCTTATCACAACAAAATCAAGATTTCATTATTATTATTTTTGGCACCTCCTTATCACAATGGAATCTTGAATCCATTGTTATTTTTCTTTATTACAATGAAATCATGATTTCATTGTGCTTAAAAAACTTAAACAATAGAATCTTGATTCTGTTGTACCATTTTTTTATAAAAAATGAATAAATAAAAAAAAACATTTTATGTTTTTATTGATTAAACACTGCTCTTCTTGAGACATATTGACTAAACACTGCATTTAGTAACTGAACATTGTTTTTTCTAAGGCATATTGACTGAACACTGCTATTTTCTGATACACATACCAATCGTATTAAATATAGACGCAGTCTAAATCGTCTATATTGTCGGTGAGATCTCACGAGAGAACAGTAGATCATCTAATATAAATAACAATAGGAGTTTGATTCACCATATTGTTTAAAACATGAAAAATGTATCTATTGTTGTGTATTGCGATGGTGACATATTTCATCATTTGAAGGGATATTGTTTGAAAGTCCTAGTGACCCTAAAGTTGTCACAATAAGTGAGAACATGTCACTTGATGCTTTAAGGAAACAAATTACAGGTTACAAAATTTTACTTAATCTTATCTACTAGAAACCTATTTATGTAGGCGGTGGTTGTGTTGAATACGAGTGTATGAAGCTTAAACGTGATGATG
Organism: Glycine tomentella; assembly: GCA_007407185.1. Lineage (NCBI taxonomy): Eukaryota > Viridiplantae > Streptophyta > Magnoliopsida > Fabales > Fabaceae > Glycine > Glycine tomentella. The sequence goes on from PYAF01000331.1 coordinate 191,286, forward strand.
ATGTAGGAAAAATATTTTTCATCTTTTCGAAATTTAGTAACAAAGGTCTGATCGAGTTGAATGCAACTTTTGGTCGATAAGGCCTCAGGTCAGTCCTACATATGATCAAGCCAAAGAAATTGTTGTGCAAAAGGCCTCACATACCTGTTGTCCTCATGTGTTAGGGGGAGCTCAAAAGGATCAAGAAGCTTAGTCTCTTATGTAGCAAATTATTCAAGCTTTTTACATGCCAATTCAATTGATTGGTAGTTGTAATTTGTGTAAGTCTAAGATGAGACTTCCTATGATCCATTGCATAAAGCTCATTCATGTTTTCATAAAAGCATAAGTTTTGTGAAAAAGTTTTTTCTAAAACATAAAGTTTTCATAATTGTATAAAAAATCAAGTTTTCCATGTTTAAGTTTTTGGAAAAACAATTTCTCATTGTTTTAATCGATTACCAGCAAATGGTAATTTATTACTTAAGTTTTAAAGAACACTTTAATCGATTACAAGAGTATGGTAATCGATTACACCACATAAAATCACAGAATAGTCTTCCTGTGATAATCGATTACGATATGGTGGTAATCGATTACTTGGTGCGATTTGAAACAAATACTTCCAGTGATAATCGATTACATTGCAAAATAATCATTTACATTGCTCATAAATCTTTTCCAGAAAGTTCAAGAATGTAACACCCCAATATGTTATTTATTGATTATGGATTTAGGGAAATATTTAAGGAGGATTAAAAGAAATTTTAATTCATTATTTAGAGAGATTTTTAGCACTTGATACACATTTTGAAATAAAATTCAATGTAGGTTAGTCTAATTATTAGAAAATTTTAAAAGTGAGGAATATCATAATAGGAGTTTTATAAGATAA
>PYAF01000331.1:192259-208619 GCA_007407185.1 Glycine tomentella
TGTTATGTTTAACTGTATCACTCTTTATAAATAATCGGGGTAAAGATAATCATTTATGTCCCGTACGATTCATAAATTAGCGAGCAAAGCAAAAAGAATTTTCGTGAAAAATTTATACTAATCAAATTTTAATATAAAGTGGACACTAATTTTAATTAAAATCAATCAAGCACGAGTAAGTGAAAAGAGGCGTTACAAAGAACACTTTAATCGATTAATTGAGTAATTAATCAATTACATAAATGAATTTAATCGATTACATTAGTAAATTAATCGATTACTGACAGTTACAACAATTTTCTATAAATAGTTGTTTGGTGTTTTGAACAGAAAAAATGAATTATCAAAGTATTTTCATAAGCTTTCTGAAGAAAGAAAAGATTCAAAGTTCTATTCTGAGCTAGTCCCACAAATCCCAAGCTTCAAGATTTCTAAAGAGAATTTATTTTTGGACGAAGTTTCAAAAGAAGATTTTGGAAGGAAAGTTCTAAAGTAGTTTTCTTTCACCATTGATTCAAGTCTGGTAATCTTTTGCATACATCAATAGTGGATCATTAGGTGGTTTCTTTCCATACAACTTGTTTGTAAATTCTTTTAGATTTTTTTTTGTGTAACTATAACAATAGCTTTTCTACCCCTATACCTGCTCTTGGTAACCTTCTAGGTTGCCGAGGTACTTGAGGTAGGCAACATGGATGTGAGTCGAGAATGTTGAATTGAGGGGGAGCCACTTGAAGCACAAAGGATAAATTGATTCAAGAAGGAAGGTTTTGAACTTTCAACATGCCATGAAGCCTTGAAGATTAATTTGTGATTGAATGTAAAAGGAAGAAAGCATTTCTGGTGATCCAAGTGTATTGCATTCATATCATTTATTGAATCCATATGGTTTTGAGAAAGAGTTCACAAGGCTTTGATAAATTTGCATAAGTTTTTAAATCAAATCATAAGGTTTTGGAAAAATAAGTTTCTTTATGGTATAATCGATTATTTCAACAAAACAATCGATTATTTTGATCTTTGTATTTTCTGGAAAACCTTTCAAGAACAATGTAATCGATTACTTGTTGGGTTAATCTATTATTTTCACTTGATTCACTTTTTAGAATGCCTTGATGAACATTGTAATCGATTACCAATGACTTGTAATCGATTACATCAGCTAAAACTAGAAATCATCTTTCTGTCTTAATCGATTACTCAAGATAGTAATCGATTACATCATATGCTATGCTTGAATGTTTTTCTGTTTGAATCGATTACCAAAATCCGTAATCGATTACACAATTCATATTTTGACTTAGAAGCTTTCTGTCTTAATCGATTACCAGAGTTTGTAATCAATTACATAGTTCAAACTCGTTTTATATACCTTCCTGGTATAATCGATTACCAAAGGAAATAATCGATTACATAGTGCTTTCTTTATTGAACATCCTTCTGGTGTAATCGATTACTCATCATAATAATCGAATATTTTGATTGAAAACCATACCCCAGAATTTTTATGAACACATTAATCGATTACAAGCTTGATTTAATCGATTATATAAGTAAAATAATCGATTACAAGAGCGTATTTAATCGATTACCAACGGTTATAAAAGTTTGTTATAAATAGACCTTTGGCTCAGCTGTTTTTCTAACTTGACCAATTCGTATTACTGAGCACTCAAAGGCTTTTCAAACACTCTTTAGTGATTCTCTGGGTTCATAATGTTCTTGCTTTCACAATACTTTCATGAGTTGTTAAATTGAAGAAAAAGCAAGAAGGTTCTTTACAAAGTTTTAAGGAAGTAATGTTCTGAATCTGTTTTCAACATACAACCTGATTAATCATTCATATGTGCATCATTCGTTGGATCATCAGGTGACTTCTTTCCTTAAACTTTGTTGTTGTATCTCTATAATTCAAAGTCTGTAAAGATTGGCTTATTGTAAATGGGTTTCTTGCATGATAACTAGAGATAGGGTTTCTCTAGGAGTTGCTGAGTAGTGTTCTTAGTGGGGTTAGTCTCTAAGGGTCTAATAGTGTTTTAGACTTCTGAACTTTATCTAGGGTTGATAAAGAGAGGCTTGTAATATCTTGTAAGAATATTATTTGCAATAGTAGAACTCCATTCTAGTGTTGAGTGGAAGAACTGGATGTAGCTTCATAGTGTTTGAAGTGAACCAGTATAAAATTTGTGGCTGATCTTTATTCTATTCTCATCATCTCCTTATTGCTTTGGTTTTTGAATCAAATCACTTGCACAGAAAAGATTTCAATTGTCTATTGATTTTCTTGACAAAAGATTTGATTGAATATAAGATTGGTTGATTTGAAAAATAATTTTTTAAAGTGATAAAGATCCTGTGAAAAACTCTGATTTGAAAATTTTAATTTACCAAGGTTCAACCAATTCACCCCCCTCTTGGTTGTCTAGAAGTGTTCCTATCATTTTCAGAGGACTTGTCAGGAAATATCATAATGTTGATCAAGTGCAAGAGATAATTCGTCGCAACCCAAACATACAAGCTTGATTCAATGTAGCGGTGGTAAAGGTCTTGTAGCCACGTCAACCTCACCCTGACACTTGTGTTTGCTGCTACAAAAGCCTTTGTCACTGTTGGAGTGCCCAAATGACTCATCATAAGGATCTTTACTTCCTTTCTATCAAAGAGTGAGAGGACATGATCAATGGGTCTGCCTGCCACAGGCAAGTGCAGCAAACAAGACACATCTTCTAGAGTGATGGTCATCTCTCCGAAAGGTAGTGGAAGGAAGACATCTCTTGGTGTCACCTCTCCAAAAAGGCCTTCACCAAGCCATTATTTGCAGGAGGATATCGTGTTGTAACAAGGCTGCTAACCTCGACCAATCCACGTACATCCAGACTTGCAGATGAATAGGTACGGTAACACCTGGGCACCGTGGCTCACAAGCTTCACCTCTGACTACTCCTAACGGATCAAAATGTGCCCAACACAATGGTCGCTATACGAATGAAGAAGGGACAAATCAACTAGACTTCCCCCAAATGGAGGTCCAATGATCTTAAGTGGCCCTAGCTGTGGCTCTGCCTCTGGCTTTGGCTTTGGCTGCTGTTGCTGTTGGCGCTCATCAATACTATGCTGGTGTGCTAACGCAATCACTTTGCGATGTGTCTTTGTAGAATCTTCCCTTTGCTATGATGGGGCCTTCATGGAAGGGGTCACATCCACCAACATACAACATCTACTTCGTGTAAGCCATATGAAAAAAAATGAAAAAATAAGTCTCTAATCCTTCATAATAAACAATTGTATTTAACTAAGACAATAAAATAAAAAAATATTTCATTTGTCTAAAAGTAATAATAATAATAAAAATAATGGAATCACAATTCCATTGTGTGTTTTATCATAATGCACAACGAAATGGTGGCTTTAGAAAATAACACAACAGAATCACGATTTTGTTGTGTTCTTTTCTAGAGCTTCATCGGAATCACAATTTTGTTGCAGTTTTTTCCAAACAAACAAAAAAATCAATGGAATCACAATTCTGTTGTATCAAAATACATAAAGAAATATTGATTCCATTACCTATTTTTGACCAGAAAAAACTATCAATGAAATTAAGATCTTGTTGTAGTCTATGTCTAAAATGGAATCACATTGACCACGAAGTTGTGAGGAAAAAATACCTCAAAATGAGTTGGGGAAGGAAAGGGAGAACGGTTAGGTTGGGATGGAAAGGAGTTGGGGAAGGGAAAGAGAGGAGAGAGAAGAGTTAGGAAGAAGGGTGAGGGTTTGTGTACAATAAAGGGGAAGAGAAGGTGGGGGTGAGGGGGGGCACAGATAAAGGGAAGGAAGAAGAGGGAGGGAGTGAAGAATTTGAATTGGAGGGTAGAAAAAACTTTTCACCATGGTAGGGGCCAATAATAAATATGTAGTGCCAATAGCAACCTCCTTCTTTGAACTTGGGCTTTGAAATAAGAATCTCCCTTAAGGACGCTTTGTTAATAGCACTCACAATATCTCTAAGTATACTCCTTTGCTTCAGTTTTTTTTTACAAAAATACCCTTACAAAACATGTTTTTATTGTTAAGGACACAAAATAGAAACATGTTTCTTTTTGGAAATAATTACAGTTATGATATAAGGTGTAATTTGTTTTTGCTGTCAATATAAAATATTTTTATATAGACAGCTAAATTTGATCACTTTACGGCATCATTTTCTTTATTAATAAGATGTGACGATAAGGGGAATTTTTATTGTATGTATGTACAGAAATATTTTACAATAATATAAATATATATATATAATGTATTTAATCTTTATGCACTGTTAATATAAAAAATTGTTTTCAATCAATTAAAAAATTATTTTCAATACATTTTTAAAAACAATTTATTATAAATATCGACAATTTTATTGTACAGAACAATAAAATACCTTTCGTAAATTTAAATTATATTCATTAGTTAAACTTTTTACGTCCACCACTTTTTCAGAAAAATATATATTCTCGGGCACAAGCATGTATACTTGCAAAACATTTTTAAAATTAAAATCTCACAAAATATTCGATTCCTATGCAGGAATAGGTAGATCCTATGGAAGCTTGGAGAACTATAAAATTCACGCAAAAAATGAAGCTCAAAAGTCAATGCCACTTAAGAATTATACTACGTATAAAAAATTAAAGTATATTATGTTATTTTTTAATATTATTTACATTAGTATGAATATATTTGTCCTATTAAATCAATTTTGAAATTTTTTATTTTTTTATTTGTAAAATTCGAGGATAAGTATCGAGGTTTACAATAATTCATATATTCTAGTTTGATCAACTGATTTAGACCTTCTATATATATATATATATATATATATATTATTTTTACTCTGTTTAATTGAAAAATAAAATAAAAAATAAATCAATTTAAAGAAAAGAAACAAATCTTAAAAAAAAAAATTCAATGTAAAGGAATACAAAAAATAATATGAAGTAATTAGTTGAAAAATAGCTTTTATTTATTCCTTTTCTTGTGTAATTTAACATTTTATGTCTTTTCCTAAAGGTACAATAAACTATAAAAATAAGTTACGTGAAAGAAATATTGTTATATCGAAAATACTCAATAATTTGAATTTTTAAAATATTTTTCTAGAAATGTCTGATTATTTTTTCTTTTAACTAAATAAATGACTGCGTTAAAATAGGAAAAAATAATAATTTAATTACTAATTTTATTTTTTATTTCAATTCCATTTTTAATCTATCTTTTGTATTATTTTACCCTTCATCTCTTATTTTAATTTCAATTTCTTCCTCTAACTTTATATCCTTTTTTGTATAAACAATTTGATTTGATTTGATGCACTAAATATTATTTATAATATCAAATGACATAATTATGTTCTACCATGGATATATAAGGTTGATCGAGTAATGAAAGAAGAAATGAAGGAAAGAGATCACATATTCAAATTCATTGGATAACAAAAACTAACATTTGTTTTGCTGATTAAAAAACACACAATTATGCTTTATTGAATTTCTTAATGGGCTTTTCCTAGTGTACAGGTTGTGGAGAACATGTTTTGGTACATGTTGTGGAATGACCAATACCATTATAACATGTGTACGGTCATGTGTGAGGCTTGTTTCACTAATTGCTCTTTTAATACTTGTAATTTGGTCCATGGAACCTCTTTGCAATATTTTAAATCTTTTATTTTATTAATATTTGTTTTCATTTTATTATTTTTATTTTAGTAAAATAGTTTTTTAAAATCAATTAAACACGTTTGTCACCATTTTTCTCAAATTAAAAACCCTAAACATATGATTTTCACAATTTTCACCACTTCCTCCCTTTGTTGTCGTCTCCTGCGTTCCTTCATTTGGCGACAACTCCTCTAACCCTTCCTTTTTCGGCGAAGCATTGTTGCAAATGGTTTTGTTTTTGTCTTCATTGCACTAGTCATGATTGTTTTTGTGGTGTGATGCATATGCACATCGATCACTTGGTAACTAACTCTTCTTGTTTATGCCTATGTAAACTTTTTAATTTAATATAATTTTTTTATCGAAAACAAAATTGAAGGCCACAGTAGTGCCACTGAACAACAACCGTCAAAGCTCCTTAATAGAAAGTGAGATTTTGGGCACCATCGTTCTTGAGGAAGAGCCTTTGACAGAGGAATAGGGGTTGAGAAATCAAGTTGTCTTTCATTGCTCACTCTTTGATTGCTCCCACTCTTTGATTATTTTGTCTTTTCATTTTCTTTAATGTTGATTCTTTGTTTTGTCATCTATGTTTTCTATTGCCAACATTTGTATGTCTTCATCAATGAATTTTGTTTCCCTCTCTGAAATTGCAGCATGTTGATTTCCAATATTAGTTCACTTGATTCAATCTTTAGTCCATGAAGAAGCAAAAGATTGGTTGATTTTGTGTGTCCATTTGATATCTTTTTGTCCTATTTTATCTCATCACCATCAAAGTTGTCATCTCCAATTTGTTATTGATAAAAAATTAAATTAAATTAAATTAAATTAAAAAGTCAAAATCAATATAGGCAAGGAGAGAAGGTTGCCAAGTAATAGGTAGTAAAATCTGAGGACATGACCTAATATTTAAGAGTGTGTTAGAGAACATATTAAGGTTCTCTAAACTAAACTATTTTTCAATGTAATATTTTTAGTTGTAATATGTATATGAACTAAAGAATGAAATAAATAGAAACATATTCAGATTTATTCTAACTCTATAAAATGATATATTTAATTAAATAAAGGAGTTTTCATAAGTTTGAGATTACTCAAGTTTATCAGAATTCTTGTGACAATGCTCTTGATCACTAAAACTGTTGAAAAATCACTTCATAAAAAAGAATAATTTCTAAATCATGCAATTACACAGTAATTAAATGAAGTAAAAAAAACCATTTGATTTGAGTTGTACCCGTCTTTTAAATTCAGTTCAAGTGAATTGTTTTTGTAGTTCAATTTATTTTTGATATAGTTCAATTAAGTTTAACATTTTTTAACACTTTCAGCTATAATGAATACAAGTTTGAGTGTGATTTGGTGCTTGTACAGACTAAAAGTAGTAGGATTACATTTTTTACTTTGGGTTTTTGTTTATATAGTCTAAAGCTACATTGAGGACGACTTTTAGTGTTGGTTGGTGCTATACAAAATAAATTTGAAATCAATACAAGTTTGAGTGTGAGTTTAATTTTGAGTTGGTCCTTACATAAACTAAAGCTAGAATGATTATTAAAACTTAAGGATGTTATTTGTGTATTGTTATCAAATTTTCAAGTTGTTTTATTTTAAAATGTCATAAATGCTAAATGCATTGCTTTCCTTAGACAAATACTTTTTGAATAATTAATAGTAATAACCAAAATGTCAAATGCATTTCAAGTAATTACCAAACATTTATAACAATAAGAAATGAAACATAAGAGATGAAAAGTCAAACCCAACAATGTTGTAGAAGTAAACAAACTACACAAAATAAAATGTCAATACCTTGCTTAACCATGTAGGTTTTAAAATGTCAAACTAACATTGTCCCAAAATATTAAGAAGAAAACAGTTTAAACAAACTTAAAAGACAAAAGTTTTGAAAGTACATTTTTTCATGAACCCATAATGGTCAATCAAACTAAGAATTAACTAGATGTTTTCTCTTATGTGACAAATTTCTCCGATTGATGGTAGATTGTCTAATCATTTCATCTTTTCTTGTGTTGCAATCATTTATAACAACATCTAATGCAAGTTTCATTCTTGTTGAATTGTCAACCTACATGTTTGACAATGAGAATATGTCATTATATATTTTATATACTGTATTAATATCATAACTATTTAAATTTTGTTTACCTTAATTTTGTAATCCTTTGACCACTTGCACTTAAGCATTTATTTACCCACCCATATATTGCAATATTCCTAGCACAGAGTAATTATATGGTGAGGAATACTTAGAACATAATCAAGTATAATGAATTGCATAATAATGATATAGGTTTTGTGAATGTTCTTACGATCCCACATCATGTTCACATGTCTATTGGCCTCTCCACCGTGTAAGTAGAAAATTTTGGCTTACTTTTAAATTGATCATCATATAATGAGGATTCCCAAAAAAATACTGCTTGCAAAAAAATTAAATTAGCAACAAGATACATAAAAAGTTAACAAAATTCATTGAGATATATATAAAAAAATGTATGATAGTTACCAGTTCAATGGTTCAAAGATCAAGCTTGACGTTACAGATTCAAGTTATATCTTTTTGACAGTTCAATGATTCTCAAGCCTCAACAGACAGTTTGGGGCGTTTTCAGTCACAGAATCTCAAGATTAAACAGTACACAATCAAGCAAATTATGGGGTTACCAACACAAGCAAACAATTGAAGAAATCATACAAATAAAGAAAACACAGAAGAATCGAAACAGAAAGGAGTACTTTTCATTAATTTGGTAAAAGCTTTACAAAAGCCTTCACGGCTAAAAAGCAAAAACAAAAGAAACACAAAGATGACAACCCACACTCTGGTTTTGTCATCTTTCTTTTCGTCAAAAAACTCTATCCAGAGTATGTCCGTTCACCATCATCCTTCAAGTCTCTAGTCTACTCCTATGCCTTGGCGGCTCTTGTGAGACGATCTCCACTCGGTTTTGGAGAGTCGACCTCCGCCTATCTCTAGTGAGACGATCTCCACCTGGCTCTAGTGAGACGATCTCCGCTGAGTGATGATGAGAGGATTCCCATCTGCCCTAACAGAGATATTGAGGATGAGCTTCTGCACTTTTATATCCCTCATTGGGATGGAGACTTTCTGCCAAATATCTTCTTTAGTGCAAATGGCCAGAATCGTTGATGATGACCCAACACAGAAACCGTGGTGCGCGTTAGGAGAAGCTCCAACTCCTCCGATATTGTTTTGCCTCATCCTTCGCCTAGAAGACAGAGACCCCTCAGAATTTCCTCCATGGACATCCTCCTCAGAGGAATCTCCAATGGAGATCACATCGCGCCTAATGCGCTGCTCCACAGAGCCACCAGAATCACTACCCCCCATACCCAAGGCAGAATCAGAAATGGGTGACTCAGACATTTTCAGTTTCACAGTTTGGGAAGAAGAAGTTCAGAGAGCAAGGTGCAGGTGGAGATGGTAATGGCAGACTCAATGCTATTTAAAGCAAAGGGAAGCCCGATGGTTACTTTGGCGGGAGTACGAAACGTCCCCTAGAAGCACGCGTCATTACTGAACCGTTTCCGCCTCCACTACCACACGATTCCACCCACTACGCACGATCCCCATAAAACGTGGCCTCTCCTGGAGTGACACGTATGCGTGGGTAAGGAGCGTGAGCGGCACACGACTGTCAATATTAATGAGGGGACTTAGCACGTTTTCCAAATATCATATCAGAACAAATTGGCAGAAAATTATCATCCACATCTAATCTACCTGCCCAAGTCAGGCTTATCCAATAAAGTCAAAAAGTACACATCGAAAAGTCCAAGCTCTCTCTCCATAGACTCTATTGTCCACATACAGGTTCATAAATCCAAAATAAAAAAAAATCAAAGTTTTGGTCAACCTTTGAAGACATCAACCTCGACACTTCATGTTCACCCTTGGGGGGCTGACGATTTTACTATGATATCGGACACTTTGCTTTTATGCTCTTTCACCCTCTTTCGCCCATAAATTGGCTCAGAGGCTGGGGGGCTTATGTATAGTCCAAAATAGTAAAATGACACGTGGTCACCTCATAAATGTCAATGTACACGTGGCCACCCTCCATGTCAGCATTGCCTCATTAATATGAGCTTATTCAGCCTCCAGGTGCCAGCCCGGACACAATGTCCGGGTTCCTTGTCAATACCGCTACAGGAGCACGGACGTCGACCCTCCACAGGAGCGCGAACATCAGTAATATTCTCTCTCCTGTGAACTGCCTATCTATATGCAAGGATATTCAAATAGGTGTAACCACCTTATCTTATCATATCTCAACAAGTTATCTACTAATTGTTACTTATCTACAAGTAACAATATATCAATAAGGTACACATTATCTCTTATTCAAATTAAGATAACTGCCTGCTATTATCTGTTATTATTATCTTATCAACAGAATATCTATAAGTAATGGCCCAAGGCCCACTTCACGCTATAAATACAACCCTCTAGGTTCTTTCTACATATCTCCAATCTCATTCACACTCCATTCTCATTCAGTATTCACCCAGAATACTTCTTTCTCATACACACTTGAATGCATTACTCAAGTCTCTCATTCTCTACATTTTAGGCCGAGTCCTCACTTGGTCACCCTTACAAATTTAATGTACTTACTTGAGCGTCGGAATGTTTTTCTTTTGTTTTGCAGGTCCCTCCTCTAAGCAAAGCCTACACACTTCCCGGCGCCACAGAATTTGGAGTCCACCAAGGCCACATTAAGCCCATACGTGGAATTTTCAGATTTTGGTAAGAACAATTATTATCATATTTTTGTACAACTTCTTTCACTACTACAAGTGACGCTTTCAATGACGGTTTTAAACCCCATACGACGATGGTTGTAGAACCGTCGTTGTTGCATGTGTCATTATGTATGGATACAAAGATGGTTTTGGCTCAAAACCGTTTTTGTTTGTAGTATCTTTTTTTATCATACATACGAAGACGGTTTTCGGCCAAAATCGTCTTCGTATGTATGTTTGTAGTGTTTTTTTTTAAACATACATAGATACAAAGACGATTTTGGCTCAAAACCGTCTTTGTTTCTCGTGTTTTTTTTTAGACACCTACAAAGACAATTTTTAACCAAACCGTCTTTGTTTCTCATGTTGATTTTTTTTTTAAACATGAAGTCGATTTTATAATCAATTCACTTAACTGAATTTACATTGAAATAAATACAAAGAATAGGACCGTCTTTTTTACACACCACATCGAAGATTTTTTATTCTATAAAATAAATAACAAACCAAATTTTTTGTACATTAAAATTTGGAATGAGAGCTTAAATTGTAGAATTTCGTTCAACATAGAATTATGTCAAATATCATGGCACTAAAATAAATAACAAACCATGATTTTATATTAGATCATTCAGATCAATTAACATGTATGTTGAATCAAGCATGACACTTCAACACAAAAAATCAAAACACAACTCAGAAAACAGATTCATCCCAATGAACCTCAAATTCAAATGTCACAACACAAAGAAGAGAAACAAAATTGCTAACTTAGACAACATAAGTTCAGAAATCCAACCCAATCATTAGTGATACTCTATTAGAAAGCATAATATTCATCCTTTGTGATCTCCTCAAGCTTCTTCTTCCAAATGGGCTTCTACTTGTTCACTAAGGACCATTGATGTGACACTTCCTTAATTTGAAGAAGAAGAAACATGCATGCTGTAAAAGTTCACAACATGTATTAAGTATAGACCATCACGTGACATTTTTTTCAGCTCTAAAAGTTCACAACATGCATGCTTAATGTCACAAACTGTACAACAATTTATGGGGAAAATTGACCTTCATGCGATAAAATTGCTAACGATCTTTTTCACCATCTTATAAAAATTCTTGCATGACATCATAACTTGAACATATATTAAGTATATACCATTTTTATAAAATAAAAAAAATAAAGCAAGATTCACCATGTAGCTGCTTATGCAGTCCCTGTTATCAATCGTTCCCGTTCATCTAGCTTCTTGACCTTTACAATGCCCAAGAGCACTTGAAAACCAAAGATTGCACAGAAGATATATGCTGCAATGGCATGCACCTTAAAAAGATAATCCCTGACTGAGCAATGAGATCACACCAGATTATCGATTGACTTTATACTCACTTTCAGTAAAAAAGAGATGCAGGGTGGGAACAACTTACATGAATTGAATTGAGATACAAAACTGTTGCAAGATTGATTAGGCTCCCAGCAGCTACTGCCTGTTAATTAAGAAAATGGTAACATGAATCTAAAAGTGTGTTTTATTTTTTCTTTCTCATTTAAAGGAAGAACATGAGTAATAAAAAACTCAAAGTTGAAAATCAAAACAACTTGGGAGATGTTGTTTTTTTAGTTTTAAAATCTTAAAAAGAGATTAACTATGAAACATTTTTCAAAAACTACTCTTGTGAAACAAGTTATTTAAAAAATGAGGTGAAAAGAAAAAAGAAAAAGAAAACAGTTTTCAAAAGAATGAAAACCAAGAATCAAATAGACCTCATGTCTTGCCAACAGGTTTTCCAAGTCTCATATAATATTATCCATTAATGAGAACAAGATTAAAAAAACATGCATCTGGCTTGCAATAGATGCGTGCATAAAAGCATGAAATTGTATTACAAGTCAACAACTATTTATACACATCTATCAGTCATTTAGAAGACATGGAAGAAATAGAAATATTGAGATTTTGATTACAAATATGTTAAAAGGTAGACATCAAACAGTCACACCTTTGCAATATATGAACATATACCTGGATGCATGGGCAGTTGGACACTCAGTAAAGTAGGCATAAAAAGTATAAAAAGCTGATAAATGAGAGTTACATTCATCTACATGCACATTTAGAACTTTATTTAATATAGTCCTATATTGGTCTCCAAGTACACGACATGAAAGCGGAGGTTTTATACACCCGCAATCTGTGTGGACCTAGAGAACAACAAAATTGCAGGTTACCAAAATTTCATTAAATATAAAAAAAAAAAAACCTTATGTAATGTAAATGTGCAAATAATGGATAAAATACATTACTTCTCAAACTGTCCAAACGGACAATTCAAAATTCAATTCAACAATTAATCCAAACTATTTGTATTAATCATTGACTTGAACCTTAAACGGGAAACTAAGGTTGTAAAATTGAATGCGTGTTATGATAAACAAAACTACAAAGCTGAAACAATGATTTAAAGTAGGACATTAAATTAACATTCACAACACATACCTGAATGTAATTGCGATTTTATGAACAAGTTTTTGTTGCTACCAAGATAAGCCTTTACGAGCTAACAGAGTGAATACATTGGCACTAAAACAACAAACAACATTTTTTTAACACAATGTTTAACATCCCATATATAGATACAATTGCTTAGTGAGATTAATCGTTAGCCAATCATAATTCTTACAACAATAATAATCCCACAAACACTGACACAATATGCCACAGACATTGGCCACATCTCCTATTTCCTATAATCATATAAAGGTTTTCTTCCAATTTCTTTTCAATGTGTTAAGAAAATAGTTTTGAAATAATAAGAAATAGGTGCAAAGGCAATCAGCATGTATTGAGACAAAATGGAAATGTAATACTCCCAAATCTTATTTAACAAAAAAAGGAGGTCAGTAAAATGAAGAACCTAAAAAGCCCATGCATTTGATTGGCCCTTCTGGTTTCAACTGCCTTTTAAACCCTTAGAGTCCCTGACTCTTCCCTCTCAACCAACACTTCTCAAGGATAAGTTAGTGCAAGGCCTCTAAAAGGACCTTTCACTTGTATATGTTGTCCTTCCAATTTGACTGTGACATTCGATGGCATAGGAATTGGTTGCTTCCTAATTCGTGATTCCTAACATTCTACAATCTTTCTATTGAAACCAACATGAGCACCAGGAACACTTGAAACTCTGAGTTTATTTGTCTCACCAACAAAAACAGACTTCAAATTACTGAAATAGACCAGAATGACTTGTAAGATTTCTCAAACCTATAGAACATTAACTTTGAGTTAAAGCAGATTTTCATCAACTAAGAAATGAAACAAATTATATCAATCATATGAACACAATGCATGCCTCACATCACCATGTTTGTATAAAAAGCTCATTTAATTTGATATTCTCCTTAAATTTATAAGTTATTTTCCGCCTCATAGCCTTGTAGCCATTGTTAAAATGCAATTTTGAGGAAAAGTAAGTTAAACATCCAACTAGAACATAATGCATGCCTCACATCACCATGTTTGTATAAAAGCAACCAATGAAGTGGCAGAAACAATAATGTGTCAATCCTTTCTATGAACAGCAAAATATGAATACATTCACATTCCCTACAAATGATTTGATCAAGAATTCCCCGTTGAACTACTGAGCAAGCATGCTCATTTAGCTTCTCATCAAGTCTGTACTTGTCACTTGCAATATAAAAAACACGTTCATAGTCATTATTCTTCTGTTTTGGTGAAATTAGGATATCCCAAATGGGAGTCAAAGACTAACTAGCAAACATTTCATAGTCATTATTCTTCTTTAAGGGACTAAACTTTGTTTTTATACGTATGAACTTGGGATCGAAGACCTAACCACATGCCACTATACCACTAGCAAACATTTCATCAAATATTGTTAAGAAGCATTTGATTAAAAAAATGATTCAGAGATATTATTCTTCTAATTTTCACTATACCACTAACAAGCATTTCATCAATAATCCTCAATGCATGCAACACCTACTTCATTGAATTCCAAGCACAGATTCACAAGATGGGATTATTATCATCATCACTATCATCTACTAGTAAATCATTTTGAAAACCATATTCAATTAAAGACCCATAAATTCATTGAGCCACTGCATAATTCTTTAGACCCAATTGAAACTTGAAGAACTCAGGGCAACTAAGGTGGGGAAAAAAATCGCATTCACAAAGTGAAACACTGAGAGAGTTCAGAAAATTGGGTTGTCCCAAAGTTCGAAACTTTGTGTACTGCTACCACAAAGGGAGATGAATCCCGTAATGGGTGTTTTTTCGTTCAAGTGATGCAACACTTGATAACCATATAACAGTTACTGAACAGTGCAATGTAACAGTGGTGGTGCTTTAAAATGCAGGGAATTAAGAAAGTTAAGTAGAATAAGTGGAGCAAGGAAGAGAAAGAGGGAGTTAGGAGCTTGACCTGATGCGAAAAGAGGAAGTAACTGAGGAAGCCATTTTTACAAACTTACAAGGTTGTTCCACCAAGAACAAGAACTGAAGAAAAATCCTTATCCAAGGAGGTACCTGTTATCGACAACGATGACGTATCCATATTTTTTATTTTTCAAATAAATAAAAGCGTGATCGGGAATTGAAAAATGGAAATTACGATTTGTGGTCCAAGAAATGTGGACTGGGTATTGATCATACATTTTGGACCCAAAAGACCAACATCACTTTAAGCTTCAGTTTTCCAATTCCAATGAAACAATGGTGTCATTTGTGTATGTCAAATTTTTTTGGTTGAGTAAATACTCACTCTAACGATTGTCTAACAGGATTAGAACATCACAAATAGACCAAATACTACCCCCAAACACCTTTACTTCCATTTCTTCCAAAGCCAATTAGGCACAATAACAAAAAAGGTTCACCTCTGTACAAAACAGATGAATAAAATCCAAAACAATGAAAACAAAAATTGTGACAATCACACAGTTGTTTCCATCATGCAAAGACACCACACAATGAATCGAAAATAGTAGACCATAAAACGGTAAAACTTGCAATTCAATTTTCTATTCTAGTTTCGTTATCCTTACAAGAGGCATAAAATCAACTTAAAAAAAAAACTTTTCAGCAATGGTACAACCACTTTGTATCTTGTGCCCTAATTCTTTCATAGATAAGTATGTGTATCAAAGCATTAAAATGGAAGTGGTTGCTTACCCAATGACAACAATGATAACACATAAGCAACACGAATGCGGCTTCAACGATGAACTCTTACATGGAGATGCAGAATGAAGAATGAAGAATGCTTTCTTGGGCTCTTTGAAAGTGATTTGAAGTAAGGTGTGGCCGGAAGTAAGCTGGGGAAGATGATGGTGTGCAAAAATGTCGACTAGGGCACAGGCTTGTATCTATTGTAATGAAATAAAGCTTAAAATTAAAATATACAATGAAATTTGGGACAACATAAAACAAAGACCGTTTTTTATGAAAACCATCTTTGAAATCGACCAAAACGACGACGTGTCTGAAGAACCGTCTTTGATGCAAGTAAAACGATGATGATCTACTCTAAAATTGTCTTCGTTATGGCCTTTCAAGGAGATTTGGCGAAAGCCTATCATTGTAAACTGTTGGATTGAGGGGGAGCTTAATAAATCAAGTGAAGAATCAATGAAAATAAGGCTTGATGTTTTGGCTTTCAACATGGTGTCAATGGCTTTCAACAAGAATGAAGATCTTTGTGATTCAATGTAAAGGATTGAACACACCATGGTGATCCAAGGTTGATTGCATCTCATTCATAATTGATTTTAAATATTGCATCATTTAAATACTAAGCCAAATGTTTTTGGAAACTTAGAAAAAGCCTAAACAATT
>PYAF01000331.1:208719-225998 GCA_007407185.1 Glycine tomentella
TCTGAGGATTGGAACTTGAAGCATAACTAGTCCTGGATGGTTATTGGTTAAAGATATTCATTTGTTTTTGTGATAAAGATCCAAAGGACTTCATACTCTGATTTTAAACTCTGAATTTGTACAAAGATTTTTTAATTTCCCAACATTAACCAATTCACCCCCCCTCTTGGTTATTTGTAAGTATTCCTTATTTTCAACATAAACATCCACATAATTGCAAAATTGCAACCGCGTGGCCTACGAAGATGGTTATGGCACAACCGTGGTCAATGTTGTGTCGTAAAAAGGCATATGTGTAGTAGTGTTTCTAGGACTTTTTGACGTTTTGCGCTAGGTGTCTCAACAAAGACACTGAAATCTATCGATTGTTGACCACGCATGTGCTAGAATCCATCGCAATAGTCCTTTTTGGGTACAAATGCATCGCAATAATCTAAACATATATAACTAGTCTCTGATTCTAGGTATAATTAATTGATACAATAATCTGGTAGTATATAGTTTCTTATCTAGAAAATCAAATATAAGTTAGACAACCCTTTATTTTAAACTTAGTAATATATTTCTCTTTATCTATCATATCATATTATCTATCATATAATATTATCTGTTATATTTATGTTTTATTTTTCTTTTTCTCTCATTAAGTATTGAATAGGATTTTGACTATCCAAATATATTTATCCTTTTTTTTTTATTCTGCATCTTATATTTAAGTTCCACTTAAATTTTCCTTAAAACTCAACTACATCAACTTATCAAGAAGATCTAAATGTTAGACACAATCTAAACACTCACAAAAACAGAATGGGAAAGTAAATGTACGGTAGTAGTCACGGAAGGTTTTGACGTTTTGCCCTGTTTTTTATTGCTAATTGACAATGTTCTTGGGTTTTAGTATATTTAATTACAAACATGCAAGGCTAGCAATACTGGCTGACCTAACATTTTTTTAACATATTAAGTAAAATTTATTAAAAATTACAAAATCTTTATAATTCTCACATTTTGTTCAGTGACTTCTATTCATAATTTTCTATTTTTCAATAATTTTGAATTAATACTAAAGAGTTAAGCATAAAAAATATGATAGAACAAAAATTTATTATATGGTCGATCACCTGTCAAAATCTGTTCAAAAGTGACATGTAATTAGATGGAACCATGAGATAGACTATCTATAACAATCTTTGGTGATAGAGTGTGTTACTAACATTGGAACAATCATATCTTGAAATCCATTCCATTATTTTGAACACCTCATCCTATATTTTCCAATAAAAATCCTAAAGAAAAATCTTGCTATTATGAAAAGAGTTGTCACTAGTATAAAGAGGGGTCATATCCATCATTTTGTACCAAGCCAAGAGAAAAGAGTTGTGTAGTTATAAAAATATTCTCTTCCTCCAAATCTTTCTAAAACTTTCATTTTCTCAAATATCCTCCTTCCAACAAAATGGTATCAAGAGCCTTAAGATCCTTTTTTAGAGAGATGGCAAGTAGCAACATGGTTCATGTCCAAGTCCCTATGCTCATCAAGAGCAACTATGATAATTGGAGTATCAAGATGAAGGCCCTCCTTGGATCAGAAAATGTGTGGGAAATGGCAGAGAAAGGCTACGATGAGACAAAAGAAGGAGTTACTCTATCCCAAGCTCAAAGGGATTGCTTGAAGGATTAAAGAAATAGAGACAAGAAAGCTCTCTATCTCATCTATCAAGGATTAGATGAGGATGCTTTTGAGAAGATTTTAGAGGCAACCACCGCAAAGGAAGCATGGGAGAAACTACAAACTTAGCTAGTCAAGAAGGTACGTCTCCAGACTCTAAGAAGTGAGTTTGAAACTTTACACATGAAAGATGCCGAAAGTATATCAGATTATTTTTCTAGAGTCTTGATAGTGACTAATCAATTAAAAAGAAATAGAGAAAAGATAGATGATGTAAAAATTATGGAGAAGATTTTGTGATCTTTAGATTCAAAATTCGATCATATAGTCACCGTCATAGAAGAAACAAAAGATTTAGAAGCTATGACAATAGAGCAACTCTTGGGCTCTTTACAAGCATATGAGTAAAAGAAAAATAAGAAGTAAGGGGTTGGTGTACAATTACTCAAGAAACAAATCAACTCCAGAAAAAGGAAGATGACTTTGGCAACACAAGATGACGAAGAGGATATCGTGTCCGAGGAAGAGGTCGTGGATGTGGAATAGTAAGCTTCAACAACAACTATGCCAATGAAAATCGAAGAGAGAGCTCAACAAGAGGTCGTGGAAAAGGTAGCTCCCAACCAAGGCGTGACAAGTCTCAAGTCATGTGCTAAAACTGTTAAAGGTTTGGCCATTATGCTTCCGAATGTAGAGTCCCTACAAAAATGATTGAGGAGAAGTCAAACTATTTGGAGGAGAGGAATCACGAAGATGTCACTTTGTTGATGGTACGCAAGGACAACATACGAGAACAAGACAATACATGGTATTTAGACTTTGGAGCAAGCAATCACATGTGCGGGAAGAGAGACATGTTCGTGGAACTTGACGAATCGGTGAATGAAAATGTCTCGTTTGGAGATGAATCAAAGGCAACAGTGAAAGGCAAAGGTAAAATTCTTATTTGATTAAAGGATGGTGGGCACGAATTCATTTCTAATGTTTACTATGTTTCCAACATGAAGAACAATATTTTGAGTTTGGGACAACTCTTGGAGAAAGGGTACGATGTTCACTTAAAGAATAATACTCTTTATTTAAGAGATAATAAAAATAACTTGATCGCTAAGATGCCTATGACAAGAAATAGAATGTTGATGCTAAATATTCAACAAGACATTGCAAAGTGTCTCAAAGCTTGCTATAAGGATGCATCCTGGTTGTGGTATCTGCGATTTGAACACCTCAACGTTGGTGGTCTTAAGCTTCTATACAAGAAGAAGATGGTGAGAGGAATTCCTTCCATCAGTCAACCTGACCAGCTATGTGAAGGATGCTTACTTGGGAAGCAATGTCGAAAGAGCTTTCCGAAGGAGTCTTCATCAAGAGCCAACAAGTCGCTCGAGCTTATACATACAGACATTTGTGGACCATTAAAGCCAAGCTCACTCGATAAGAGTAATTACTTTCTTCTCTTCATAGATGATTTCTCAAGGAAAATGTGGGTGTATTTCCTTAAGCAAAAATTGGAGGTGTTTGGAGTTTTCAAGAAGTTCAAGGCAAGTGTGGAGAAAGAAAGTGGAACAAGATCAAAGCCATGAGATCCGATAGAGGTGGAGAGTTCACTTCCAAAGAATTCCAAGAATTTTGTGATCATAATGGAATCCGAAGGCCTTTAGCCATCCCTAGAAGCCCACAACAAAATGGAGTAGCTAAAAGAAAGAATAGAACCATTCTCAACATGGCAAGGATTATGCTCAAGAGTAAGAAGATGCCAAAGGAGTTTTGGGCTAAAGTCGTGGCAACTGCTATCTATCTTTTAAATCTTTCGCCAACAAGAAGCGTGTGGGGAAAGACACCACAAGAAGCATGGAGTGGAAGAAAGCCTGGGATCTCCCACCTGAGAGTGTTTGGACGCATAGCCTACACACACATCCATGATGAGAAGAGGTCAAAGCTTGATGGCAAAAGTGAGAAGCTCATCTTCATCGGGTATGATTCTAACTCTAAAGGCTATAAACTTTACAATCCTAACAATGGAAAGATCATCATTAGTCGAGATGTAACGAAGAAGAAGAATGGAATTGGGGTCTACATGATGAAAACTACAACTTACTTCCCAACTTGATGGAGGATGAAGAAATGGAGCAACCAAGGATGGAGCAAGAAAGACACAAGACTATTACTCCCCCAACTTCACTGACCGTAAGTCAACAAGAAGAACCATTTTCAGCTGAAAGTTCAAGCAAAAAAGTACCACGCTTCAGGAGCTTGCAAGAACTTTATGAGGTAACAGAGAATCAAAATAATCTCACTTTGTTTTGTCTCTTTGTTGATTGTGAGCCAGTGAGTTTTCAAGAAGTTGTCCAAAGCAAGAAGTGGAGAGATGCAATGGATGAAGAAATCAAGGCAATTGAGAAGAATAAAACATGGGAGTTATGACGATTCGTGTGAAGTGGGTCTACAAAGCTAAAAAGAATGCCATGGGAGAAGTTGAAAGATACAAGGCTCGATTGGTGGCAAAAGGCTATAGTCAACAAGCAGGAATCAATTATGATGAGGTATTTGCTCTTGTTGCTTGCTTAGAAACTATTAGACTAATTATTTCTTTGATAGCTCAAAACAAGTGGAGCATACACCAAATGGATGTAAAGTTAGCATTTTTGAATGGAGTACTTGAACAAGAAGTGTACATCAAGTAACCAGCTGGGTATGAAGTCAAAGGGAAAGAAGATAAGGTATTAAAGCTGAAGAAGGCACTTTATGGGCTAAAGCAAGCACCAAGAGCTTCGAATAGTCGAATAGACAAGTACTTCCAAGAGAACAATTTCAACAAATGCTCTTATGAGCATGCACTTTATGTTAAACTCAAAGATGGAGATATTTTGATTGTGTGCTTGTATGTGGATGATCTAGTCTTCACAAGAAATAATCGAAGGATGTTCAAAGATTTCAAGAAAGTGCTGAAGAATGAGTTTGAGATGACTAACATTGGAAAGATGGCATACTATCTCGGCATTGAAATCAAGCAGAAAGAAGAAGAAATTCAAGATAGACGATTGCAAGCCTATCAACACCCCAATGGAATGTGGAGTTAAGTTGTCCAAGTATGGTGAAGGAGAAGATGTTGATCCTACTTTCTTCAAAAGCTTAGTTGGAAGTTTGCGCTACTTGACATGCACCAGACCTGACATCCTCTTTGCTGTTGGATTCATTAGTCGCTACATGGAGTCTCCAACTACCACACACTTGACAGCTACAAAGAGAATCCTCCACTACATTAAAGGCATTATCGACTTTGGCTTGTTTTATTCATCTTCTAAGGAATATAAACTTGTTGGATATAGTGATAGCAATTGGGCTAGAGACATGAATGATAGAAAAAGCATCATTGGATTTGTGTTCTTCATGGGAGATATTGCTTTCACATGGATGTCGTAGAAACAACCTATTGTTACTCTGTCTACTTGTGAAGCCGAGTATGTTGCAACAACATCGTGTGTCTGCCATGCTATTTGGCTCAGGAATTTGCTGAAGGAATTGAATATGCAACAAGAGGAGCCAACAAATATTTATGTTGACAACAAATCTGCAATAGCATTAGCAAAGAATCCGGTCTTCCATGAAAGAAGCAAACACATTGATACACGCTATCATCATATAAGGGAATGCATTGCAAGAAAGGAGGTGCATATAAAGTATGTGAAGTCTTAAGAACAAGCTACATATATCTTCACCAAGCCACTCAAGAATGAAGACCTTGTCAAAATGAGAAGATTGCTTGGAGTTACAAAATCAAGTTTAAGGGAGGGTGTTGAATATTAAACTTAATTTAGTTTTTTGATCCATTGGGCTTAATTGTTAAATGGTTCAATATCTAGAAATATCCAAGAAGTGTGTAGTCCAAATTCTAGAGTAATCCACTCTAGATTGCTCCATAGAAATATCTAGAATAGTTCAACCTAGAAACTACCATGGAAATATCTAGGGTAGGAAAATTATGGAGAATGAACTGTAGCCACTAATTAAGAGTTGAGTTGGCACAATCCTAGCCATTAGTTAAGGAGGTGCCACTAGTATAAATAGGGGTCATATCTATCATTTTGTACCAAGCCAAGAGAAAAAAGTTGTGTAGTAATAAAGTATTATCTTTCTCCAAATCTTTCTAAAACCTTTCCTTTCTCAAATATCCTCCTTCCAACAAAAGAAACCCTGGACGACGGAATTGTCACAGCCATCAAAAGAGCCAAAGCCAACAACACGTGATCAGGCATAGGCCGAATCCTCAACGAGGTAAAAATCCTTTCCCAAGTTAATCACAGAAGCCTTGTGAGACTCTATGGGTGATGTGTTGAGCTTCCCCAGAAGCCTCTTCTTGTGTACGAATATGTCCCCAATGGAAGCCTTTTTTTGAGCACCTTCACAACAATAACTCTAGTAGATGGATCCAACTCGGATGGCATTCGAGATTGTGAATCGCTCACCAAACCGTAGAAGGACTTGCGTAGCTTCACAATGCAGCTGTACCAAAAATATATCACAGAGATATAAAATCTAGTAACATTCTTTTGGATGATAACCTTAATCCAAAGCTTTCTGACTTTGGTCTTTCTAGGTTGGCTATCAGTGATGCAACACACATAACCACATGTGCTAAAGGGACATCAGGGTATCTTGACCAGAGTATTATGTGAACTTTCAACTCACCAATAAGAGTGATGTGTATAGCTTTGGTGTTGTTCTGTTAGAGCTTTTGACTTCGAAGAAGGCGATTGATTTCAATAGGTAAGAGGAGGATGTGAACTTGGTGGTTTTGGTTAAGTGGGCTTTGAGGGAAGGGGGGTTGATGGATGAGGTTGATCCTATGCTGAAGAGTGGAGGGAGTAGGTTGGAGTTAGATAGTATGAAGGCATTTGAGGCTCTTGCCTCTACGTGCTTGGATGATAGGAGGAAGAATAGGCCAACAATGAAAGATGTTTCTGATGAGATTGAGTGCATGATTGGTATTCTTGTTGGTGCTAAGGTTGAAGGTTTTAAGGTTTAGTTTAAGGAACTCATTGGTCATTACTCTATCTATATATCACTTTTTTATTATCATGTTATTCGTTTGTCAATTTTATCTATGATTGATCTATGTCAGAAAACATCTTTCGTCACTTTTAACTCTATTTATAACTTTAAGTTCTCTTTACTAGAAAATAGACTTTAACATCGGTTTTTTCGACTTTCAACATCGATTTTTAATTGATGTTGAAATCATTGACGTTAAAAGTATCAATTTTAACATTGATTTTCAAAAATCGATGTTAAGATACACTATACAACATCAATTTTTAATAAAATCAATATCGTATAATAAGAAATAAACAAAAAAATGAAAAATATGCAAAAATCAACATCAATTTTTAGAAAGAAAAAAAAGTCGATGTTGTCGTACACCTAACAACTTCGATTTTTCTAAAAATCGATGTTGTGTTGCACATGACAACATTGGTTTTCAGGAAAATTGATGTTGTCAGGTGTATCAAACAATCGATATTTAGAAAAATCAATGTTGTGGTGCAATCACAACATCAGTTTTCCTAAAAATCGATGTTGTTTTTGCGAAAAAATTTAATATCCTATCTTTTTTTAATATTACTCAAACCTTCAAATTAAAAAATAGATCAATCCATACATTTTCACAATACAAATTTTTATTTTATTATGGAATTATTATTATCAATTATAAGAAATAATTAATGAAAACAATAACTTAGACACCTAGTGTTTCATTTTTAACTTTGAGATAACATTTTGCCCATTGAATGCGAATTACCTTTAATCTCTCTGGTTCCAAACAAATAGAACAAACGAAATTAGTTTTAAAGTAAACAATTATCACTTCCCAATTATCCTTGAAACCTCCTAGGACTATCGTTGACATCCAATGCATTACATAATAGTCGCACTCAATGCTTCCTCTTTGCTTATCACACTAAATTCAATAAGATATTTAGATATTCAAATTTAACAGAAAATTAATGTACACAATAATAAATGTAACTTTTAAGACATCAATCATTGTCTAAATGACTTACTTTAACTGGAATCCATTTAGCAATAGCCTTGGATTTACTTCCTTAGCTTGAATATCGTTGAATCCCTTCAAAGCATTGGTTAAGAGAAACATGCATGCATATTCTACAATTAGAATATTGATGTCTTACAAATGATAAAGTAAATGTCTTACAAATTACAACTAACCTGTTAATAATTCATTTCAAGTAGTTGTTGGGCTCATTGTGCAAGGAACAGAACCAGACGACAACATTGTCCTTAGGACATATAATGACCAGTTGCCAATGCATATTGCATTGGAGAACATTAAGTTATTATAGTGCATGTATTATTTAAATTGATTTGTTCAGTGTTACTTACCCATTCAAGTAGGCTCTTAGGTAGACATTTTTCTGTGAATTAAGTATCCATTTCTTAATATGATCCTCAGATTTAAATTGTGATTGCCCAGATCTCTGTATAGGTTGTGGCTCAAGGATCCATACACAGAGTCATTCCCGATCGCAGACTTAACTCATTCATATGCCTATCGTTGTTAAAATAAAGTAAATTAAGCATTAATTTAAAACAATCAGTTATGTAATAGACTGTAATGTAAAGTTTGTTCTTCATGTAAAAGAAATAATTAAATAAAACCTTGATAACCTCAAAACCATCAGTCTCCATATATAATATAATTTTGTCTCAAAATTAAATATATAATATAATTTTCTTTGATCAAGAACTATTGGGATGCACTGTCGTGTAAGACCTTGTTAGGTGGACAACCAAATTATTCAAGCAGAATAGATAGATAATATAAAAGGTGGAACTATCACAATTAATAGTCCTTTAAAGAATGGGAAAGGGCAGAGATCCTTCAACTTCAATAGAGTCTTCGGACTGTGTTGCCGCACAAGTTTGATTTGGCTTTCAGTTATCTCCAGGATCACTATATTTTAGTGTAATTTGAAAAAATATATGATTTGGCATTAAGCAGAGGTCTTCTCTGATATGCATGCATTCATTAGGCATGTTCTTGGCTTATATAAAATAGGTATGTTCTTGATAGTTACAATGTTCTCTGTTAATGGCCAAACATGATCAAGAAAAACTTACACTATAGTAAGTTACATACATTTAGTTGTCACCTAAAAAAACTCACAATTGTAATTACATTTTTTAAATTTGTTTTTTACATGTAGACTGGACTAAAAAGAGATCATAGAGAAAAGCCAAGGTGTAAAGTACAGGGCTCTAAGTGATTTGTTTCTTATTGAAGATCAAATAAGAGACATCTTTTGTTATAATGTGTTTGTAGTATCTGAGTAATTCATTCATTCAATATTACATGCATTATATTTTCATTACAGAAGGCACACTACACTCTTGAATGAGCAAAATGACACTAGTAAGACAAAAACTTAAACAAATGGAACCTTATTAAAAGAATCCAAAACCGCAAGATGAATAATACCACGCCAGCAACTTCCAAAATCAACATTTATATTCAAGAAATTGTATACTTAATCAACATTTATATTCGTCTGTTGTTAGATTTTTCTAAACAATGAAAACATTTGCATCATAACTCTCATGTCTGCAAACCTTAGAAGTTGTGGGAAGGAGGAATGCTAACCTTGTAGCCGCCGCGGAGAGTTGCGAGTGAGAGCGAGACTGACATCGAGAATGAGAGTGAGAGTGAGACCGAAAGCGAGGAGTGGAAGCCCCATGAGAGTGAAAGTGAGAGTTAGAGTAAGCTAAAGGTTGCAATGTGAGGTCGAGGGTTTGGGAGCCAAAGTTTATTATAAAATACCCAACAACATTGGTTTTTAAATAAACTGATGTTGTTCACGCATTCCCCAACATCAGTTTTCAAAAATCGATGTCAACTATGAACTAACAACATTGGTTTTTTGTAAATCCAATGTTAACTATTAACTAACAATATTGATTTTCGAAAAATCGATGTTAACGATATCACTTTATTTACAGAAATATCATTGCGAGTGGTTTAATATCATTTTTTCTTGTAACCAATGTTAAACTATCGATGTTGAATGTATATTTTATAGTAGTGTCTATTGATGTTTTATTAAATTCAAACAAGTAAAAATGGCAAATGTAAGGAAATTTAAACGTGAGCTTCTTATGCAGAACTACCAAGGCACGAACTCAACATTGTTTTTTGAATTAGTAGCCTTAAACTCCTAATCTCTTCCACAAGAGCTAAAAAATTTCTGTGGGAAGTGCTTTAGAGAATATCAATAAAAGAACTTTGGTGCTCTCCTTTTGCTCTTTGTGCAAATCAGTCTGCAACTTCTTGATCCACAAGCCTTGATTACAGTTGCATTAATGAATTATGCTTTTGTAGCAACTTGAGCAGCAATTAACTTGCTTTCTTAATTTGTACTCCAAAAGAACATATACATCTTTAAAGAAAATGAAACAATAGCCTTCTGCCCTTAGTTTATTTTCAAGTCGTCATCAATATGTTGTAAGATTTATCATTGTGGCTCATTTAAATAAATGTTATTTGATTTAATGAATAAAGGGCACAAAGATAATTGGTTACAAAGGGAAGTTATTAAAGGATAATTGTTAATAAAATAATTATCTTAAACGTATTAAAAAGATAACTGTTAAGATATGCAGTTATATTAAAAGATAATTGTTAAGATATGCAGTTATATTAAAAGATAACTGTTGATAGGTGCAGTTATATTAAACGTAGTGGTTCAGTTTTCTTATAAAAAGAGATATCTAGAAAACTGAATACCATCATTGTCTACCTATAAGAGTTGTATCAAATCCCTATCAAAGAAGATACAAGAATTGAAAGGGTCAAGACTCTGACAAAGTATTTTGCCAATAAAGATCTTCCGCAATTATGGACAAAGGTATGTTTATGTGAAACTCGTGAATTCTAAAGATCCTTTTTCATGTTCTTGATGGGATTGTTAATAAACATGAAATAAATAGATTAATGCTTACATGTGGTATGAGAGCATGGTTTAAGAATTTGTGATTTTCCATTACTAAGTTATTGTTGATGCAACAATAAAGCATTATGGTAGATTTTGAATCTTAATTTTCTGCTTGTTGCGAATATTATTGATCGGATAATGTTGATAGAATAATATCACAGAATTGTTATTCCTCACTTGGTATGTATTATGTTCCAATGGATATCATGATAAAGTTCTTATGTTTTTTTTTTTTAAAAAAAAAACAAAGGCACATCAATGTTGGTGATGAAAAGTAAACAATAATGATTGATCACTTTATTGCTCTCCTTGATTAAAAATTGTACCAATGCATATTTAAAATTATATTTGATAAAGTTATATGCGTTGTTGTGTTGTGATTTAATGATTGTATATTTTGTTGACATTGAAAATTAATTATGATGTAGAATGTGTTTGAATATTGTTAAAATCTTATAATTTTAACATATTTTTGTACTTTATGAGGTGTTTATATCTTGGAATTAAAGTAAGGTGAATTTGTTAGTCACCAAAGTGGCCAAATTTGTATGAGTAATTTAATTCCAAATTGTATGTTTATTTCAACCATCTATAGTTATGATGCTATGAATGTATTAAAATTATTATTTTATGGATGAGTTGAAGTTTATTATTATGGGACAGTTAAGGATCAACCCAAAGGATGATTATTTGTCGTCATAATAAATAAACATGAATGTTGACATAATAGATACATGGCTAGTTCTATTTATATATCCAAAGATAGTAAGTAATCCTAGTTAGTGTATGTATTATTGTCAAATTATGAAAAACAAAATTTAGTAGCATCATTATAGCTTAATGTTGTGTATTAATGGATCCCCAAAGGTGAACATTAATATGCATTTTATGATGTATGAATCTGTGAATAATATTAGTATGTGATATGTATGATTCAAAGCATTAATTTTTCAAATTTTATACCTTGCAGTACCTGTTGCTACACATTCGCTTTTCTCAAATATTGCAGTTTTCAATGGACTAAACTTCGCTGAATGGAAAGAGCAAATTGAATTTTACCTTGGGGTAATAGATTTGGATTTGGCCCTTAGAGAAGAGAAACCTAGTGCTATTATTGATGCAAGCACTAAGTATGAAAGAGTCCATTTTAAGAACTGGGAAAGATCCAATAGATTGAGTATGATGTATATGCGAATGAGCATTGCAAGCAACATTAAGTCAACTCTTCCAGAAACTGAAAGTGCTAAAGAAATGATAAAACTTGTGGAAGAGTGCTCCCAAACTGCTAACAAGTCTCTTGCTGGGACACTAATGAGTACATTGACCACCATGAAATTTGATGGTTCACATACTATGCATGAGCATGTTATTGAAATGATAAACATTGCAGCAAAATTGAAATCATTGGGAATGGCTGTGGATGAGAATTTCTTGGTGTAGTTCATATTGAACTCATTACCGTCTGAGTATGGTCCTTTCCAAATGAACTATAATACCATGACAGACAAATGGAATGTGGATGAATTGCACAGTATGTTAGTTCAAGAAGAAACTAGAATTAAGAACCAGGGAATTCATTCCATCAATTCTGTCAAACATCAAGGAGTTGAAAAGAGAAATGGTAAGAAGCATGAGAAGAAGGGAAGAGGACCAATGAAGATCAACCAGGCTTCCTCTTCTCAAATCCACAAGAAGGAACATAATGGAAATAGATGTCATTTCTGTAGTAAGGTTGGGCATTTACAAAAGGATTACCCAAAATGTAAAGCTTGGTTTGAAAAGAAATGTAAGCCTTGTGCTTATGTATGTTATGAATCAAACCTTGCTGAAGTTCCATAAAATACTTGGTGGATTGATTCTAGATGTACACTCATGTTTTTAATATTTTGCAGGGATTCCTTACGACCCAAACCACAAGGCCAAATGAAAAGTTTGTCCCTATGGGTAATAGAGTGAAAGTTCCAGTGGAAGCTGTTGGGACTTACCGTTTGATCCTTGACAGTGGACATCATTTGGACTTATGTGAAACTCTTTATGTACCTAGTATATCTAGGAATTTAGTTTCTATTTCCAAACTTGATAAAGCTGGATACTCTTTTAAATTTGGTAGTAGTAGTTTCAGTTTGTACAAGCACAATCATTTGATTGGCAATGGTACTTTATGTGATGGATTATATAAATTATGTCTTGATAATCTTTATGCTGAAACGCTTATGACTCTGCATCATAATGTTGGTACTAAACGTACCTTAATTAATGAATGTTCCGCTTACTTGTGGCATAAACGTTTGGGACATATTTCCAAAGAAAGAATTGTAAGATTGGTAAAGAATGAAATCCTTTCAGATTTAGATTTTACTGATCTGAATGTTTGTGTGAATTGTATCAAAGGCAAACAAACAAAACACACAAAGAAAGTAGCCACAAGAAGCACTCAGCTTCTTGAAATTATACACACTGATGTTTGCAGTCCTTTTGATGTTAACTCTTTCAATAAAGAGAAATATTTTATCACCTTCATTGATGATTATTCACATTATGGTTATGTCTATTTGCTACATGATAAGTCTCAAGCTATAAATGGTTTAGAGATTTACATTGATGAAGTTGAAAGACAATTAGATAGAAAGGTGAAAATTGTCAGGTCTGATAGGGGTGGTGAGTATTATGGAAGGTATGATGAAAGTGGACAACATCCGGCCCATTTGCTAAATTCTTAGAAAAGCGTGGTATTTGTGCTCAATACACAATGCCAGGTACACCATAACAGAATGGTGTATCGAAAAGGCGTAATAGAACCTTATTGGACATGGTTAGAAGTATATTAAGTAATTCTTCTTTACCCATTTCATTGTGGACTTATGCTCTAAAGACTGTCATGTATTTATTAAATTGGGTTCCTAGTAAAGCAGTTCCAAAGACTCCTTTTGAACTGTGGACAGGAAGGAAACCTAGCTTAAGGCACCTGCATGTTTAGGGTTACCAGGCATAAATTAGATATTACAGCCCACAAGAAAAGAAATTGGATGCAAGAACAATCACTGGTTATTTCATTGGTTATCCAGAAAAGTCAAAAGGGCATAGATTTTATTGTCCTAATCATACCACAAGGATTATAAAAACTAGAAATGCTAGGTTCATTGAAGATGATGAAGTTAGTGGGAGTGAAACACCACGTACAGTGGCAATTCAAGAAGTGAGAGTACAAGTTCCTTTGACTTGTAGTTCTAGTAAAGTTGTTGTTCCTCATGTTATTGAACCAATTAATAATAATGAAGAACAACAAATGAATGATCCAATCGCTCATGATGAAACTATTGACAATGAATCGAATGGACCCATTGTAGAAGAACCACACCAAATAACATTAAGAAAATCTCAAAGGGAAAGGAGATCTGCTATTTCTAATGATTATGTGGTATATCTACAAGAGTCTGAATTTGACTTGGGTATAAAAGATGATCCAGTGACGTTTTCACAAGCCGTGAATAGTGAAGATGGTGACAAGTGGTTAAATGCCATGAAAGATGAGTTGAAATCTATGGAACAGAATAAGGTTTGGGACCTTATTGAGTTACCAGAAAGATGTAAGAGAGTTGGATGCAAATGGGTCTTTAAGAACAAATGTGACTCTCATGGTAACTTAGAACGGTACAAGGCTAGACTAGTTGCAAAGGAATTCACTCAAAAAGATGGCATTGACTATAAAGAAACATTTTCACCAGTTTCAAGAAAGGATTCTCTAAGAATCATTATGGCATTGGTGGCTCATTATGATCTAGAGTTACACCAGATGGATGTGAAAACTGTCTTTCTAAATGGAAATTTAGAGGAAGATGTGTACATGGACCAACCAATGGGGTTCATAGAAAAGGGAAAAGAACACATGGTGTGCAAAGTTAAGAAATCAATATACGGACTTAAACAAGCTTCAAGACAATGGTACCTTAAGTTCAATGACACCGTTGTTTCTTTTGGATTTAAAGAAAATACTGTTGATCGATGTATATATATGAAGATCAGTGGGAGTAAGTTTATATTACTGATTCTGTATGTTGATGATATCTTGCTTGCAACTAATGATCTTAGTCTTTTAAATAAGACTAAGAAGTTTCTCTCTAGCAACTTTGAAATGAAAGATATGGGTGAGACATCCTATGTGATTGGGATAGAAATATTATGTGATAGATCAAAAGGATTGTTGGGTTTGTCTCAGAAAGCATATATTAATAAAGTTTTAGAGAGATTCAGAATGCAAAACTGCTCATTGCCTCCAGTACCAATTCAAAAAGGAGACAAGTTTAGTCTCATGCAATGTCCTAAGAATGAATTGGAACGAAAAGAAATGGAAGCAATTCCATATGCATCACTTGTTGGGAGCCTAATGTATGCTCAGACTTGTACGAGACCAGATATTAGCTTTGCAGTTGGAATATTGGGAAGATACCAGAGTAATCCTGGTATGGATCATTGGAAAGCTGCAAAGAAAGTTCTGAGATATTTGCAAGGCACTAAAGGTCACATGCTTACTTATAGGAGGTCTAATAACCTTGAAGTGATTGGATACACAGACTCAGATTTTGCAGGATGTGTGGATACAAGAAAATCTACTTATGGTTATCTGTATTTTTTAGCTAAAGGAGCTATATCATGGAAAAGTGCGAAGCAGTCTATAATTGTTGCATCCACTATGGAAGCTGAATTTGTGGCATGCTTTGAAGCCATGGTTCAGGCTAAATGGTTGCGGAACTTTATTTCAGGGCTTGAATTGGTTGACAGTATTAATAAGCCGCTGAAAATTTATTGTGATAATTCTGCAACAGTCTTCTTTTCTAAAAACGATAAGTATTCAAAAGGTGCTAAGCATATGGAATTGAAATACTTTGCCATTAAAGAAAAGGTTCAGAAACGTAGAGTGTCTATAGAGCATGTTAGCACTAATTTTATGTTAGCTGATCCCTTGACGAAGGGATTACCGCCCAAGACATTTATTGGTCATGTATGTAGTATGAGCATTATGTCAGCTAATGAATGTTGATCATTATTGTAATTATTGACTATTGACACTCTGAATTCAACGATGTTTAAGTTTCTGAAAATTATCCTATTTTCAAATTTATGTATACATGCATGTATGAATGACTATTTGAAAAATAGGATTTGTCCCTAATGAAGACATAATAATATTATTGTGGGACATTATGATGTAAACCTCCATTAAAGTATCATATTAGGAAGAAGAGCTAATATAGTGGTACATGGAAGGAACTATACCGATTTGATAGCATATAACTGTTATGACTCTTATTGGTTTTATTTCTGATCATGATTTATGATGATGCCAATGTATGAAAACTTTAGCCCTATGAATGCTCATTATAATTGTTTTCATTAAATCATGAAATGAAATTTATGACATAAGCCAAGTGGGAGAATGTAAGATTTATCATTGTGGTTCATTTAAATAAATGTTATTTGATTTAATGAATAAAGGACATAAAGATAATTGGTTACAAAGAGAAGTTATTAAAGGATAATTGTTAATAAAATAATTATCTTAAACATGTTAAAAAGATAATTGTTAAGACATGCAGTTATATTAAAAGATAACTATTAAGATATGCAGTTATATTAAAAGATAACTGTTGATAGGTGCAGTTATATTAAATTAAACATAGTGGTTCAGTTTTCTTATAAAAAGAGATATCTAGAAAATTGAATACCATCATTGTCTACCCATAAGAGTTATATCAAATCCCTATCAAAGAAGATACAAGAATTGAAAGGGTCAAGACTCTGAGAAAGTATTCTGCCAATAAAGATCTTCCGTAATTATGGACAAATGTATGTTTATGTGAAACTCATGAATTCTAAAGATCCTTTTTCAAGTTCTTGATGTGATTGTTAATAAACATGAAATAATAAAATAGATTAATGCTTACATATTGTTCTGTTCTTCAAGAACAGATATCCAGCAACTATGCCAGATGCTTGATATAGGATTAAAATCTCTCTCTCTCAAGATGCTTATGGTGTTGAAGCAACTCAAGGAAGAAGAAGATCACTATAGGGATACACAACACGAGTGGCATGCAGTGTGTGATGTGTGAATGGAAAAGAGAGAGTCAGAATTTATGTACCTTGCCTCTTGGTGATACCTCTATTTATTCTCACTAACCTGTGCAAAATAGGGAAACTCCTTCCAATTCTTGGTCACAATCTTCAGTAAGATGAGCAAATATCTTCCTTATTTACCATGCAAATATTGTCCATTATTTCTCTTGATTCGGGTGATTATTTAGAAGATGATTCCCCTGAAGTTTACCGAAAATCACGGTATGCTAGTCTTGTTAAGCCTCTTAGTATTTAGTCCACTGAACATCCATCACACATATGTTTCCACCCTGGTCATTGTCCGGAAACCAAAATCAAGTTGTTCAATATGATCAAATAAAAATCCAAAATGATAGTCCCATTGACACATCTTAACACTCTTCGTTTCCTTGAAAGTCGCTTAGAAATCTAGAAACAACACCAACTGCCTGTAAAATACTAGAATTTTGTCTTAGTTTGGTTAAATCTCTGAATAAATACTAATGGGA
>PYAF01000331.1:226098-239336 GCA_007407185.1 Glycine tomentella
ATTGTCCGGAAACCAAAATCAAGTTGTTCAATATGATCAAATAAAAATCCAAAATGATAGTCCCATTGACACATCTTAACACTCTTCGTTTCCTTGAAAGTCGCTTAGAAATCTAGAAACAACACCAACTGCCTGTAAAATACTAGAATTTTGTCTTAGTTTGGTTAAATCTCTGAATAAATACTAATGGGAAAAAAAATAAACTTCTTCTATAAGTTCAAATTAACTTTCACATAAAGTAATTTGTTAAAAAAAAAAATCTATTTTAACTCCTCAAAAAACTTATTTTAGTTTGTACATAAACTAATTTTATGTTATAGGTAAAAACTTAATTCATTTATTTTTTTA
The DNA here is from genome assembly GCA_007407185.1 of Glycine tomentella. Lineage (NCBI taxonomy): Eukaryota > Viridiplantae > Streptophyta > Magnoliopsida > Fabales > Fabaceae > Glycine > Glycine tomentella. Next base: position 226,447 of record PYAF01000331.1, read on the forward strand.
TTTTCTTACAAGTATTTATAATTAAAATTTTTATTCAAACATGACCTAATTGTTTTAAATACATTGAGTGTCCAATTAAATTGACGCAAACAGTTTCCCCTCAGCCCGGTTATCGAGTAATCTGGATGACCGGGTTGATTTTATACCGAGATGAAGTTGGGTTATGATTGGGATGATTATCTCGGCTTTGTCGACCGGGTTACCAAATTTCCGAGCTTGATACCTTTCGCGGTCTTCGTTTGCTACCTCAGTGGAGCTCTTATGTCGTGGCCACGTATTTTCTCCAAAATAGCCGATCTCTTTTCCTAATCTCTGACTTCAAGACAATTAAGTGTCCTTACTACCATTCAGACATGCAAAGCGACGTGCATCCCAGGCATTTAATGCTCTGTCATTTCTTTGCACGTTTCAATCATGGCTATCTTGAACCAACTTCCATTTTGCCCCTGCTTTTTGGTGAGCTGGTCACTTTTGCTCCAATAGTGAGTCGCATCTGTCCGTTACTTGTTCTCATCGATTCATATTTCGATGGTTACTCTTTTCAATATTATGGGCTTCGACGGTTACACTTTATCTTTATAGGCCTTACCTTGTCATTTCTTCCACTACTTTCAAAATCCGTAGATCATTTCCCTTCTTCTATCTGCCCTCACACCAGTTCTTTATACTTCGTCTTCGTCTTTGGTGCTTCAACCTTCCCTTTCCAGAATCCTTCTACTCCAGGTACCTTACCTTTCTTTCCTGTTTGTGATTTTCGCATTTCCATTTTTCATCATTATGCTTGTTTTATTTTGATTTTTCCGCACTTCTCTCTTCTTAGCCCAACCTCTGGGTTTTGCCTTTTTCTATTTCTTCAGAGTCTACCTTTGTCCCCTACTCTTTTCCTCCTGTGCTTCGAATCCCCTCCAACCTTTTGGGAATGGGATTCACTCCTGAGGAAGAAGCGCACATTCGTAGGACAGTTCCCCCTCATTCATCCTTTTGGTTCTTTGGTCTACCACTTTCAGAGGAAGAAAAAGCCAAGCGTTTATTACGCACCCCTTCTGGAAGTTCCAAACCTTCCAAAAACCCTTCAGCCAGAAAATCCTCCTCTTCAAAGGTTGTAGCAAGTTTTGGTGTTGAGTCTAATAGTGAGCCTAGGGGTCCATCTATGATCCCTTCTAGCCTTCCTTTAGTGCCACGTCCTGTAAAGCCCCGCCCTGAGACTCGATTCGAACCATGTCCAAGGTGCATGGATAGGTTTCTATACCTGGCTAGCTCGGGTTTCGACAAGTAGGCCGATGACGTATTAGATGCGTGTTGGTACAACCCTGTAGTCATCACCCCACCTATGCCCGCGAGGACTGGGACATCAACCTCGTTCCCTGAGCAGACACCTGGGACTGAGGTGCCGCCTGGGCGTATTGATCCCCTAGCATTGGCTGATACTTCAAGCCTTGCCACCGTTTTTCCAAGTACTTTTACTGATTATTTTTTTCTTTATTTTGGCGTAGGTCATTATGGATGTCCCATAAGTGGAAATAGTTGAAGAGTCTCGGTCAACCGGTTCCCACACCGACAGCCCCTCTCCAACTCTAATAGCTAAGTTTCCCTGGGTCACTTATGAGGTTCTTAACACCTCGCCCGTTATGAGTCCGGAGAGTGTCGCCGCTCTCCCTATCGGGAACCAGGAAGGGTTCTCGATTTGCCACCCCGGCCCCAATGAGCCGATCTGTTCATGTGCTGAACAAGGCGAACCCAACTTTTTCCTTTTCTGTACCGATGTGGTCACCCGCTTGGGTGTCCGCTTTCCCCTTTTCGAGTTCAAGATGATGCTTCTAAAGCATATGTCTTTAGCCCCTTTCCAACTTCACCCAAACGGTTGAGCTTTTGTAAAGTCTTTTGAGGACTTGTGTGTAAATCTGGGAATCCCCTGCACGGTCCCCATCTTTATGTATTATTTTTCTGCTCATACTGGCCGCATCGGCCGAAAGCCTTCCAATCAGAAAGGATGGACTTCCTTGAGGAGTCGTCCCAAGCGTAAGCTTTTTCCCCTTTTTATCGAGTCTTTTAAGAAGTTTAAAAACAACTACTTCCGAGTTTGTGCCAAACCCGGCCAACAACCTTTTTTCCTCCAAGGGCCGGAGTCTGCCTGGGTAAAGTGGAAGTTCCCACTTTATTGGACCCGTGCCCACCATGAGTTCCTTCCCACCTTCTACCATCATGACGAGACGGGGTTATCGGATGCAGACGCATATTCAGTGATCCAAATCGATGCCTTTCGAGAGGGCCAGGGTCTTTGCGACATTCCTCCTGCTCCCCATCACTATTAGTCTGAAATTTGAAATATGTTGTATCGCTTTTTGTTTCTTGTGCTAAATGTTTCTTCTGTTTTGCAGCTATTGAAATGGAAGAGTAGACCAGCGACTTGAGACATCGGTCCTACCAGACTTTCGGTACCACTAAGCCGGACGCATATTCAGTGATCCAGATCGATGCCTTTCGAGAGGGCCAGGGTCTTTGCGACATTCATCCTGCTCCTCATCACTGTTGGTCTGAAATTTGAAATATGTTGTATCGCTTTTTGTTTCTTGTGCTAAATGTTTCTTCTGTTTTGCAGCTATTGAAATGGAAGATTAGACCAGCGACTTGAGACATCGGTCCTACCAGACTTTCGGTGCCACTAAGCCGAACGCATATTCAGTGATCCAGATCGATGCCTTTCGAGAGGGCCAGGGTCTTTGCGACATTCATCCTGCTCCTCATCATTGTTGGTCTGAAATTTGAAATATGTTATATCACTTTTTGTTTCTTTTGCTAAATGTTTCTTCTGTTTTGCAGCTATTGAAATGAAAGATCAGACTGGCGACTTGAGACATCGGTCCCGCCAGACTTCCGACGCCTCTAAGTCGACCTCCAGCGCCAACGATGTCCCTCCCTTCTTCTCCAAACTCAAAAGGAGAAAGGTGGCGAAATCAGTCCTAGGAACGGCCGTTGTAACGACGGCCCCGGCTGCCCCTATCCGAGCTCCTTTCGTTGTCGCCGCTGGTGGCTCTTCCTCTCCCGCTGCCCTGGCTACTGATCCTCCTGCCACGGAGCCTTCGACAGTCGTCCTCCCCGAAGCCCGGAAGCTGGCACCAGGGCATCTATGGGAAAGGGGAACTGAAGAACTTTTCCCTTTTGTCCGGGCTCCCAAGCATTTTTCTGACTCAACCCCGCTCTCTGACGAAATGATCGTGCAGCTCCACCAAATGCAGCTCCATGCCTACCAAACTACTTCTCTTGTTGATAGTCTAGTCACCTTGAAGGCTAGATATACCAAGAGCCAAGAGGAGTTGGTTGCCGCCCAAGCTAAGACCCAGAAGGTCGAGGAAGAGTTGCGGCTTGCCCGAGAAAAGTTTGAGCGTGATCTTCAGGATGCCATAACGAAACTCAGCAAGCCTCTGCCAAGACCACCCTTATGACCGAGAATCTAAACGAGGTCAAAACTTTATTTGAGGGGGCTCAAGCAGAGGCTAAGAGAGCTGAGTCCAAAATTTTGGACGCGGAGAAGGAGACGGCCGAGCTGCGGGAGACAACGTTGTCGGTAGCCGAGGATTCTTTCAATAATGCCTTGGCACAGGTCCGATGCCTCAATGCCTGAATCACCCTGAATACTGAAGGGTTGCATTTTCAATCATTCGTTCGTGATGGTCCAGTCATTCCCTACTTTGAGCAAGATGATTATGTCATTGAGGCTGGGGACGTGCCTGAGACTGATGCTGAAGAGACCTCGGCTCTTGCTTGTAACACCCTAATATTTCAATAACTATATTTGTGAATCATTCTTGTGAAATTATTGATTTGAATGTTAAATTAGGTAAATGTTATATTTGCATGATCTATATTATTTATATGAAATATTAATTAGAGGTATTACAAAAAAATAGTTTAGGAGTGATGACCATACTACCCTTCCCTTAAATAAGAAATGACAGATATGTCCTTAAGGTGAAAAAGACAATAACGACCCTGGATATTTTTTAGAATTACAAAAATGTCCCTTGATATTTTAGTAAGATATTTTATGATAGAAATTATATAAATGCCCTTGGATATTTTTGAAAAGACAAAAATACCCTTAGATATTTTGACTAGATATTTTAGGAGGGGAAATGACCAAAATGCCCCTAGAATGAATGATGAATTTATCATAATACCCTTCAGGCCAGAAATGAACCAATTAGAATTAAGATAAAGGTAGTTCTGTAAGAAAAATCTGAATAGCATTCTGTATAGATTATTTATGAGTAATTTTTACTAGAATTGAAGTCAGTATCTGGAAAACGCTAGAATGCTATTATTCAATATTATTTTTTAGGTAAAAGAGTTCAATCAAATTTGACTTCCTTTTAAGAAATGCCACGTAGTAAGAAAAGCATAAACTAGAATATTTTTCTTCATTTAAAAGGTGACATATGCATTCAAAAGAAGCCATATAATTTTCTTTTCTTTAAAAGAGAATGAAAAATAAGATAGAAGGAGAAAAAGGAAGACAAAAATCTTCTCCCTTGGCCAACCAAAATTCAAGTGAAAAGGCTACAAGGAGGAAGGGCTAAAAATCATATTTTGATGCAAGAAAACATGAAATAAAGCAAAGTCTTCTACTTCCCTCTAGATCCCACGTGAATATGCAAGAAAAATGGAGAAACTTCAAGTGCTTGGACAAGTGTAGGGACACTTGTAAAGTGGTAGCCAAGTGGAAAGCTAAGTCATTAAGGCTATGAGATATTTTCTATAAAGTAAAGGAATAATAAGGAATCTAGTTAAAACCTAAAGGAATAAGCATAAACTAAGTTAGGATTTAATGAAACAAGGAGAAACTTAGTTAAAATGAAACTAAATTAGTTGGAAGGGCAAATATGTCCTTGAATAATTAATTATTTTCCAAGTGCTATATAAAGGGGTGGTGGGGACCTTGCTTGAAAATCACTTTCAAGACATCCTTCCCACTAAGCTTTACGTGAAATACCACTCCCTCATCCCTTTCATCCTTTCATTTTCAAAAGCCTAAATCAAATAGAGAAGACCCCACCATTATAGGAAGAATCACGTGTAGGAAAGCTAGCTAGGAGGAAGAATTTGACAAGCTTTATAGGAAGATACAAGGTATGTATGGGGAAGCTTTATGATAAAGATAGTTTAAGTGTTGTTTTGTTTGAATAAGTGTTTGAATGTTCATGTGTTGTTGAGTGTTTCCATGAAGTTCATATGGTGTTAAAAGTTTCTATGAATTTCTTTAAGTTCCATGTGTTGTTGAGTGTTTCTATAAATCTCCATGAAGTTCACGTATTGTTAAGTATTCTTATAAATCTCTGTACATGAATAACATGCTAAGATTCTGTACATGAATATAAAGTTGAGTTCTATATTTTCTGCTGAATTTCTGAGTAAAGTATGTGAGATAGAATATGAAGACTGATGCTTAAAATAAATATGAGATGATAAAGAAATACATGAAATTGAATCAGTCTTATATGTCTCATATGCATATGCCCGGCGGGGGTTAGTCCGCGTTATTTGCCTCAAGAGGAGGTGTGTCAGATAGCTACAGGAACTGAGTTCGAGTGTTCAGACAAAAGGAGTCTGAACTGGGGGGTAGTTGGCAGTGGGGAAATCACGCCACCCATGATGATCACATGAAGGGTGGGTGAGAATCCTGTGCACCACTGTGGTACCCTGACTGATCGTTTTGGTTCTGTGCCACGGGGATGGGGCTATCTTGACTATTGGTACCAAAAGAGAAAAGATAAAAGAAAAATCATGCATCATGATAAGAAAGTATCATGCATCTTAATGAATATATGCATATTTAATATATTTTGTTACTTGAATTATGTTTATCATAAACTTACCCTGTATTTTGTGTCTGTGGTTGACACCTGCTATGACCTCAATCTATTGGGCGAGCAGATGAACAGTAAAAGAAGGATTGGCAAGATGATTGTCTGAAGACTCTGTTAAAGATGCTTAGTTGAAGATATTTGTTGTAATGAAACATTTTGGTGATTTGTAGTATGTGATAGAACTGATAATGGTTTGTATTGGTCTGTATTAAACTTTATTTTATGTCAAACTTAGAAATACCAATGGGAAATGAAGAACTTTTATGATATTAATGATTATTAACTTTCGAATTGATTATTTAAGCAAGAAGAAAAAGATTTTTCGTAAAAATTAATATATAATAGGATAAAAAAAATTGAGGCGTTACACTACTGGCGGTGTTTGAAGGACCGGGATGTCGATTTATTTTGTATTTTTCTGCTTTTTTCTAATCTTTGAACAATTTTCTATTGAATAATTGAAGTATAATTGATTCTTATAATAGTGTTCTTTTTAGAACTATTTTGTATGCGCATTAAATATTTATTTGGCTTCAATGGCCAAGTATAATATTGTTCGAATTACGCGATGGTTTTCGGTTCTCAATTTTTATCCCAAGTTATTGTTAGTGTATCACGGCCGCTGGGGACCATGCCAACCTGATCAGGGTTTGGAAACACCTCGGATTCGCCTGGGACGATATGTATAACACGTATATAAAAAATATCGTTCCAAAGGAATATGTCAATTCATGACTTATTTGTTCATAAATATCAAAATATCATTCTAAAGGAATGTGTCAATTCATGACTTATTTGTTCATAAATGTCGAATTTATTTGTATCCATGATCCCGATGAAAGAGATTACGTGAAGTAGGGGTGTCGAAACATCCGACCTCCACCCTTCTCATGTATATTCATAACTAACTATAATATGTCTTCAGTTTGTCGGCATTCCACGTACGCTTGACTGCCTTTTTATCCAGCGTTTCCAATATGTATGCCCCTTGGTCGAGGTTCTGAGTAACTCGATATGGTCCTTCCCAGTTGGCTGCCAGCTTCCCATCCTGAGCATTTTTGTTCCCAATGTCGGCCCTTCGTAAAACTAAGTCACCTTCCTCGAAGGTTCTCAGTCTGACCTTCTTGCTGAATCTTATGGCCACAAGCTGTTTTGCGGCAATATCCCGGATGTGCGCTTTGGCTCGGGTTTCATCTATTAACTCAAGTTCATTGACCAACACCTTGTTGTTTGCGTCCTCTCCTTCTTTGAGTATAATTCTTCTTCTGCAAGAGGATTGTCTGACCTCTACCGGTATCATGGCCTCACATCCGTAGGTCATTGTGAAAGGGGTTCTTAAGTGGATGACTGCGCTGTGGTCCTGTGTGCCCATAGGACATAGTACAACTGCTCTACCTAATTATTCCCGGCGTCGTGCATTCGTTTCATGAGGCCCTCCAGGATGACCTTATTCGCAGCCTCGGCCTGGCCGTTGGATTGCGGATGCTCCACGGAAGAGAAGTGGTGCTTAATATGGAAACCAGACATCATCTCTCTAAATTTCTTATCAGTAAACGGAGTCCTGTTATCCATGACGATCTCTGCCGGGATCCCGAATCTGGAAATGATGTTTCTTTCGAAGAACTTCTGGACCCGAGCCGAGGTAATGGTAGCTAACGGTTCCGCTTCTATCCACTTAGTGAAGTAATCAACGGCTACAATGAGCCACTTCAGCTGTCCCTCTGTCGCCTTAAAGGGTCCCAAAAGGTCCATTCCCCATTTGAAAAAGGGCCAAGGGGATGTGATGGTTGTCAGCTCAGATGGAAAGGACCATATTATCCTAGCATGCCTCTGGCAGCTCGCACATTTCTTCACGTGATCCTGGGCGTCTGCCTTCATAGTCGGTCAAAAATAACTCGCTCGAATAGCTTTTATTGCCAAAGCTTTAGCTCCCATGTGCTGGCCATTGATGCCCTCATGTATCTCGGTCAGTATGTATTCAGTCTGGTTGGGCCCTATGCAAAGTAACATAGGGGTATGTGGGCCTTTGTGATACAGCTCACCTTCCTGCGTGGTATACAGGGCGGCATCTCGGATCAACTTTCTAGCTTCTGCGTCATCATCTGGGATTACTCCTTGCTCCAAGTATTTGACTATAAGCTGCCTCCAATCCGTCACCGTCGAGATCATCATGATGCAAGTGGGGTAAGCCAGCTCCTGTTGGACAACTGTTCTATGACTGCCTGTGCCCTTAGTACTTGCTAGCTTGGACAATATATCGGCCCTCATGTTTTCTTCTCTGGGAATATGATAGATGACGACTTCGTCGAACTCGACAATTATCTCCCTGACCCTAGCTAGGTATTTGATCAATAAAGGTCCTTTAGCCTGGTATCTTCCCTCAATCTTGTTCTCTAGCTGAAGCCAATCCGGCTATTAAGGCTTCGTATTTGGCCTGATTGTTTGACGTCGGGAAGTTGAGCCGCAGAGATTGCTCAACGGATACTCCCTGGGGGCTCTCAATTATGATTCCAGCTCCGCTTCCCTTTGCATTGGACGACCCATCCACGTAAAGTGTCCAGGCTTCTTCGTTTGCAGACGTCGTCGGAGTCAGCTTAACCGGGAAGTCGGCCAAGGCCTGGGATTTGATTGCATGTCGGGCTTCATATTTCAAATCGAACTCAGACAGTTGTATGGCCCAGTTCATCATTCTCCCTGCCAAATCCGGCTTGTGCAAGATTTGCCGAATTGGTTGGTTGGTGCATACTATGATGGTGTGACCTTGGAAGTATGGACGCAATCTTTTAGCAGCCACCAGGAGTGCAAACACCACTTTTTCCAGCTTTTGATACCTTAACTCTGAACATTTCAGGGCCCGGCCCGGTTTCTCTAACCAGTACGACACTTACCACTTCCTCGCCTACTGATAGGTACAATATCAGTGTCTCGCCGGGTTCTGGCTTGGATAATACTGGAGGGGAGGCGAGGCATTTCTTGATCTCCTGGAAGGCGGTCTCACATTCCACGCTCCATCCGACGCTGGCCTCCTTTTTCAGCAGCCTGAAGAATGGAAGAGCCTTTTCCGCTGACTTGGGAAGGAAACGTGTCAACGCGGCCAATCTACCAGTTAGCTGTTGTACCTCCCTTTTGGTGGTCGGGAATGTCATGTTCAAGACTGCCGCGCACTTGTCTGGGTTAACCTCGATCCCCCTGTGGGTTAGCATGAACCCCAAGAATTTTCCCGCGGTTACTCCAAACGCGCACTTGAGTGGGTTCAATCGAATGTTATTTTCTCTCAATCTACGGAAAGTTTCCTCCAGGTCTTGGACGTGACTCCGCTTGAATCTGTTTTAGCAATCATGTCATCCATGTATACTTCTATATTTCGGCCGAGCTATTGGGCCAAAACCTTATTCATCATGCGCTGATAGGTGGCCCCAACATTTTTCAAGCCGAAAGGCATTACGTTGTAACAGTAATTTGCTTCTCCTCCTTTGAATGCCATTTTTTCTCGGTCTTCTGGATACATAAGAATCTGATTGTATCCGGAATAGGCATCCATGAATGACAATAGCTTGAACCCAGAAGAATTGTCGACCAACTGATCTATACTTGGCATTGGATATGAATCTTTCGGACAGATCTTGTTGACATCAGCATAGTCAACGCACACCCACCATTTGCCACTGGGTTTCTTGATCATCACCATATTGGATAGCCATGTGGTGTATTGGATCTCTCGTATGAAGTCAGCCTCCAACAACTCCTGGATATGCTTCTCCAATGCTTGCTTCCATTCAGGTTCGAGATTTCTCTTTTTCTGGACCACTGGTTTTGCACTATGATACATTGACAACTTATGGCAACAGAAGGTTGGTCTTATCCTCGGGATTTCTGAAGCTGTCCAGGCGAAAACGTCTCGGTTATTTCTGAGACATTTTGTTAACTCCACACGTGCAACCGGGTCAGTTATCTTCCCGACCTTGGTGACTTGGGCAGCTTCAGGACCTATCTGGACTTCCATGAGCTCGTCTGCCGGTTCGGGCCTTCATTACTCCACATTTTCTCTGATGTCGAGCTCCACCAAATTTATGGGTTCTACCTACCGCTTTCTATCTGTCCTCCGCTCGGATTCTTCTCTGCCCTCTTGACACGGCTAGGCTGATGAGGGGTCGACTTTGTATCCTCTTACAGCATTGAAGTAGCATTGGCGAGACTCATTCTGATCCCCACAAATGGTCATTACCTTACCATTGCTCCCTATCAACTTCATTTTCTGGTGTTTGGTGGACATCAAAATGTCCCACTTATGGAGCGTCGGTCTTTCGAGAATCACATTATACAGAGATGGGAACTCGACCACGACAAATTTCACCCTCTTTGATTTGAAAGCTTCCTTTGTTCCCAACGTGAGCCGTAGCTCAATGGAGCCTTTGAGTGCTGTATTTTCGCCGTTGAAACCCCATAACACCGTTTGACATGGCTTCAGGTCTTCTTCGTCCAAATTCATCTTTTTGAAGGCAGCCCAGGATATGATGTCTGCAGAGCTGCCGTTATCCTTGAACATTTTTCTGATTCGGCAATTGGCTATAGTCCCAGTTGTGACTAGGCCGTCTTCATGCCCAGGAATCACGTCCTCCATATCCTCCTTAGTAAAATATAGCAGGGGGAGCTCGGCTTTGTCATTGGGGCCTTTGAACCTGGGTTGTTCCCTTACAGCAAGGACTTCTCTGAGGTATTTTCGGTGTTGATTGGCCGTATCACCTCCTCCTCCCATAGCTCCAGAATTGACATTGCATTCAAATTCTGGTTCTGGGAACTCTTCATCCTCTTGCTTCTTTCTTTTTTCATCTCGACCCTTTTAATCATCATTCGGGTTGCCTTTGCGTTTTCCTTGCTGCCCTTGGGTTTTGATCACATACCGCCGCAACTTGCCTTCTCAGATGAACTTTTCTATAGCATCTCGCAAATCCCAGCATTGGTCGATAGTATGACCCGACCCATTATGAAACTCACAAAAACGAGTATAGTCAAGATCGGCCTTTTTAAATATAGGCCGAGGTCGATCTACTTTCTTCATCTCTGTTAGAGCTACCTCTCTCCATACCTGTGCTCGGGAAGTGTTCAGTGGGGTATATTTGTCATACTTGGTGCCGTACCGCCCCGACCTAGGACCGACATCGTTATTTATGTTGGGATGCGCATTCCCGGGTTGCTGGCGATGCTTCGGAGGTGAACCTTTCCTTTTGGGAGCAGTATTAGCAATCTCCATCTGCTGCAGTTCCAGGTATTTCTTCGATCGAACCCTGAATTCCAGCAGGGTTTTCACCGGGTCCTTATAAATAGATTTTGCTAGCCGCGATGATCCGCTGAGTCCGGCTGACAGCAAGTGGACGTGCACCTTTTCCTCCAAGCCCTATACTTGCAGGGCAGCCTCCTTAAATCGGTCCAAATAACTCTACAACGTTTCCCCCGAGTGTTGACAGATTTTTCCCAAAACAAACTCAGACTTGGGCTGTTTCTTACTCGTTGCAAAATTGAGCAAGAACCTCTGGCCAAAATCCTCAAAATTAGGGATTAATCAGGGTGGCAGTGTGTGGAACCAAGTCTGTACTGGGCGGTCAGAGTGGTAACGAAAATCCGGGAGATTATCGGCTTATCGATCCCCTGGATGTACATTTGCATATCGAATTCGTCAATATGCACCTGCGGATCCTGACTTTCATCATACTTCGAAAGGAAGGACCCATCAAAATCTTCAATGAAATGGGCGTTAACAATGTCGTCCACAAACGGACTATCGTTGTGTTGTCCACGTCGGTATTTTCTTCTATATACTTCAGCCCCTCCTCTGCTTTGATTGGCCGAGCTTCCACTGGTTTCGGCGGCTTGATGGGGGATCTCGGCTCTGAAGGGCACATTATGCTGCTCCGGGTTGACCTCTCGTGCTCGTCGGTGGGACGCTGCTTCTTGTTCTAAGTGAACATTCTGCTCGGACACCTTGGCGTCGACGTTATGCACAGGGTAAAATGTTTGTTCTTGTGTCGGAATCTCCATGTGGCTGATGTGCTACTCCATCTATTGTAGTCGGCGTTCTTCATCGTCGCACAATGCTCATCTAGTTGTGCAATCATGTTGTTCGCATCCTCCTGACGTTGAAGGGCGTGCCGCCGTTCGAATCGTTCGATCCTGGATAGAATGGATTGTAGCGCATTGTTAGTGAGGCGCTACACCGATTCTTGCTCCACCTCGGCTGGCGTAGGGAGTGGATTACCTGAAACAGTCGGACTGAAAGCGACCTTCTGTGCACGGGTGGGTCTTCATGTTGGTGTCTTCTCGTATTTACCATAGTGGGAGTCGAAATTTAACGTTCCCACAGACGGCGCCAATGTTTTGTTCTTCAAGAACAGATATCCAGTAACAATGCCAGATGCTTGATATAGGATCAAAATCTCTCTCTCTCTCAAGATGCTTATGGTGTTGAAGCAACTCAAGGAAGAAGAAGATCACTACAGGGATACACAACACGAGTGGTGTGCAGTGTGTGCTGTGTGAATGGAACAGAGAGAGTTAGAATTTGTGTACCTTGCCTCTTGGTGATACCTCTATTTATTCTCACTAACCTGTGCAAAATAGGGAAACTCCTTCCAATTCTTGGTCGCAATCTTCAGTAAGATGAGCAAATATCTTCCTTATTTACCATGCAAATATTGTCCATTATTTCTCTTGATTCGGATAATTATTTAGAAGATGATTCCCCTGAAGTTTACCGAAAATCACGGTATGCTAGTCTTGTTGAGCATCTTAGTATTTAGTCCACTGAACATCCGTAACACATATGTTTCCAGCCTGGTCATTGTCCGGAAACCAAAATCAAGTTGTTCAATATGATCAAATAAAAATCCAAAATGATAGTCCCATTGACACATCTTAACACTCTTCGTTTCCTTGAAAGTCGCTTAGAAATCTAGAAACAACACCAACTGCCTGTAAAATACTAGAATTTTGTCTTAGTTTGGTTAAATCTCTGAATAAATACTAATGGGA
>PYAF01000331.1:239436-260643 GCA_007407185.1 Glycine tomentella
ATTGTCCGGAAACCAAAATCAAGTTGTTCAATATGATCAAATAAAAATCCAAAATGATAGTCCCATTGACACATCTTAACACTCTTCGTTTCCTTGAAAGTCGCTTAGAAATCTAGAAACAACACCAACTGCCTGTAAAATACTAGAATTTTGTCTTAGTTTGGTTAAATCTCTGAATAAATACTAATGGGAAAAAAAAATAAACTTCTTCTATAAATTCAAATTAACTTTCACATAAAGTAATTTGTTAAAAAAAAAATCTATTTTAACTCCTCAAAAAACTTATTTTAGTTTGTACATAAACTAATTTTATGTTATAGGTAAAAACTTAATTCATTTATTTTTTTATTTTCTTACAAGTATTTATAATTAAAATTTTTATTCAAACATGACCTAATTGTTTTAAATACATTGAGTGTCCAATTAAATTGACGCAAACATATTCCTCATCAAGTTGCTTGCCTTTGTCTTCCTATACATTTACATCCAGTACATAGACGTGTCCGTATACTTCATACAAAAATGAGAAATTTTGGTCACTAAAACTTATGTCGGTAAAATATTACTGACGATTTTTTTTAAAGTTACATATAATGTGTTTTGTCACTATTGTTAAGTGTTTTTTTTTTTTAAGTATAAGTTATAACTTATAATCCTCCAAGATCATCTTCTTTCAGATCTCTTTATTATATATACTTTCTTTGATAGATAAAAGTCCCCTATTCGAGATGTTTGATTTCTGTTCCTAGTAATTAGTATATATGATGCCCAAGATTAGTAATCTCAAAATGCAACATAATCGGTCTGTGCTTTGAATTGATCAATTAATAAGCTCAATATGATTAATATTATTCCTTATAGATTCTTTACACAGTTTACACACAGATGCAATTATAATGTCAACTAGCTTTCTAACTAAAATAAAAATTAGAAAAACGAAAAACGGGGTTGAATTATTTTTTGTAAACACTAGCAATTTGGAAAAGTTTCTCTTATAAGAAAGCAACTTCCATAACCCGACCGTTGTTAGACAAAAGATAAAGGTATGTATATAAGTGATCGACCGTTGTTTAAACCATGTGGCCATGGCTTATGACCTGTCCGAAGCTAATCACTGATATTTTCGCAGTCTCTTCATGTTATTTACAAATTGTTTTTGCCTTACTGAGTCTCAAGATGTGTCTAAAGACTGATCAAGTATTAAAGTTGCATGTTTTCAAGTTTAAAGCCCTTAAAATCTGCTAAACTAAATGGATCAATGTGCTGAAGTACGAAAAAGGCAAGGGCTAAAAAAAATTTCAATTGTTGCACCTCAACTGTTGTACCAACATGGAAAGTCAAACTAGAAAGCTGCACAAAAGGCACATACATGGGAGTGGGACACCGGCTGAATACTCACAGCACAAGCAACTTTCTATGCCCGAAGAGATATGAGTAACATCTACTCTTATTAACGATCTCCAATGTATAAGGAAATCTTCAATCAAACTATAGGCGAGATTTAAAATAAAATTTAAGAAAAATGTTTTACTTTAAATATGATAGCTATATATAGTTGCTTTTTTAAATAAAAAATATACATGAATTTTTTGTCAACATATATAAGACTATTTTGCTGTATAAAAATTATATTTTTTGTTTGTTGGCCTAAAATTTGAGCTTTAATTGTTTTACTTTGGACCTATCCTAATAAGGAATTAAGGATTATGGTATCCAAGATTATTTATGATAAAAGACCTTAATGACCTTCACAGAAGGCAATTTGAAAGCCATAAAAATAAAAATAAATGAATAAAAATCTGAAATATGCAAGGTTTATTTGGTGAACCAACATATATTTCAAGCCTTATAAGTAAAATTAATCAATTTTTGTAGTAGTAACTAAAATAGTCAGTTATTTAATTCTATTAATAATATTTAAAATACATATTTTTTTGCTAAAATATCTTTACTGGACACGTGATATCAACAAGAATAAAAAAAATGGTCACTAAAAATAGAATATCAATTAATTGGCGAGTATTTTTTGGATAATATTATTATATGATGAGGTGAAAGTAGCTAAAATCAAATTTGCCTATATATGTTTGATTTAACCAAACTCTTTTTTTTTTCTTTCTTTTGTACTGATAATTGAATCGGGAGGAAGTAAGCAATATTTATAATTATAGTTCTTTATGTATGATAAAAAAAAATCTAATTCTTTATGTTTAACTATTTTTTTTTAGAGATTAACCTAAGTGATCTCCCTGTACCCAACCTCATTAAACACTCCATTAGTGATTTATATGAAATAGTGTAAGTTACCATAAAACTAAAGCTATAATACTTGTGTAAGAAGGCAAAAGAGGCTTGGAAACACAGAATTATTTTGAACCTAATTAACCAAGGGCCCAGGCACAAATATGCACCCTATCGAGCTAGACTTGCAATCCAAACGCATGAAAGGGATTTCTAGAAGAGCTTTCCTCATTTTCTTCTGTGATTCTCAAGTTTAAACAAAACTATTATTGTGTTCCATGGAATTTGGGATATGGAGAACCGTGATATATCAATTTCGTAACGACAAATTCTTGTTTTCGATACCATTTTGCTTTTAAATTTGATTGAATACTTGTTCGTGCAGCCACCGGAGCAACCATCCATTAGCATAATAACAAGAGTTGAGGTGACAATAAATAATATGGAATGATTTGGGTTATGTAATTATGTTAAAAGCGCAAATAGAAGTTTGTAATGAGGAGACAAAAAGGGTCATGATAAATCATTAAAGAATGCTGTGTGTTGGATCTTGTTAATTCAAAATTGTCATAGCTATGTTACATTTATTTTTGTCAAGTTAGATATCACGGGATCTACTTTCGATTTTGAACGATGAAATAAGGAGAAATTCCCCTATTTTGGATTACCATTTGGTATGTGATCAATCCATTGATGTTTTTAAGAAAACACTCTTCATTACTTATTGATTTGATAAATTGAATGTGATTAAATTTTAAAACAAATAATGATCTAATTTAATTTTTTTATTTAATTAATTTATCTTTATATTGAAAATTAGATCCAATTTAATTTAGTGTAAAATGATCGAATTTTGATTAGTTTTAAATTTTTTCTAAATTTCTCTCTCTAAAAAATTAAATAAAGAATAATATATATATATATATATATATATATATATATGAAAATTGCTAACATATTTTCACTCTTTTTTCAGTTGGGGTAGATTAACAATCTACACAAAAATTCTGGAAAAAAACCAATTGATTCTTTTTTTTAATAAATTAGTTTAAGGATAGTCATTTGGCATTTATTTTTATTAAAAAAAAAACTATTTCTCTCTCGGTGCTCATCTCTCTCATCGATCTGTTACCTTTGCATTTTACCAAAAATTATAAACCTAAACATTTCGTTTAGTCTCAAGAGCCTGGTTCTAACGGTGACAGGAACACCATCATCGACTTTGGGACACATTTTCGATCATTCATTCCGTTAAATATTTGGTTGCCCAAGAATTTGTGAACCTGTTGGCCAATTACAGTAGAACCAAGGACATTGAGGCCCAATCTGGGTTGAGTCCATATTTAAATTTTTCCAGCGTGGTGACAGGGAGTTTCCCAAATTTGATTTTTCAGTTCAAAAGCGATTGGAAAAATGAGAGGTTTAGATTCCACCCTTAGACTTGCATAAAACAAAGCTTAGTAGGAAAAAAAAAAAAAGCCATTACAAAAATGTTTGATGAAGCGTGAATGATGGAAAATTTGGGTGATTAGTTGGAAAGAAAAATTTGGGTGCTGAAATGTGGATGTGATCCATTTTTCAATCTTAATTCAAACTCATTATCAATATTAACATTGTGGATGTGATCTTATGTGTATTTTATAATTTCCACGTTTATCTTCACGCCATGAACTCCATGATAGGTAGAGTTCTATATAAATGCATTTTGTTCTCTGTTTTTGGGGACTAGGTCTGCCGCTCATTCAGAAATGAAAACACCGTCGTATTGAGTCAGTGAGGATTTAGAAAAACTAAAACCAAACGTGTGTATGTGCATCGCATAGCAATGGATAGAGGTAAGTTTAAATTTAATATCGCTTCTGATTATACATGATTTGAATGTGTGTTAATTGTTAACATGTTTTGATCACCTTTAAGTTTTACATTTAGTATCAGAGCTTTGTTTATGCATTTGTCTTGCTTGTTCTTATTATCCTTGTGAAGTTTGAATTTTTCATTTTTTGGGTATTGTGAATTTGACCTTTTAATTCAAACTAATATTATAAGTTAAATGAAAATCTTGTTTCTAACCTTTCTGGGCTTTAAAATGATGAATTTGGTGCTAAAATCGTTGAGAAAAACGTCAGGTTTTGTATTCGGGTTCGTGAGTCACAACCGGGTTAGAATGACCCTGTTTAAAGTTGAAGATGACTTAAACGCAGACTGCTTGGTTGTTTTGTGTGTTTAAATTAAGATATGTGCATAAAAGTTATATACAACGTGATTTGGATATTAAGCACAAAAATGAATGTGGTGTAGTGGTAGAGCACGTTTTGTTAAAGTCCTTGTAA
Source organism: Glycine tomentella (assembly GCA_007407185.1). NCBI lineage: Eukaryota > Viridiplantae > Streptophyta > Magnoliopsida > Fabales > Fabaceae > Glycine > Glycine tomentella. The sequence continues at coordinate 244,008 of PYAF01000331.1, forward strand.
CTGTGTTTGAACCTAGCTATGTGTTTTTTGTCAACCTTTTTAACATGTTTTTTCTTGATATAAAAATAAAACCAACAATCTGGTCCTAACCAGAGTCAAATCCTATTTCCTTTTGCACCAGCATATAAGCCCACCACTATGTCATATTCATAATTTGTTATAATTAGTGCATTTTCTGTATATATAATTTTTTTTATTGGATTTGCATAATGCATATTAGATATTTGTTTGGTAAAAGTTGCATGTTTATTCTTCTTTAACATGCAATACTAAATATTTATATGTTGTACGAACAATTTAGAGATTTAATGTTAAGTGGTGGATATAATTTTAATAAATTAGATAGTAGTCACAACATCTTTAATTGATTATGATCATCTGTATGATGTATTAGTAAATCCCTCTCAACTTTTGCCTTTTCCTTATCTTGGTTGTATTGCAGCCTTGTTGGCAAACAACTTGTTCTTTGGCTTTGTTCACGACCAGTAGAACTTTAACATTCTCTTTTTCAGATCCTTGATATGACTGATATATGAATTTGGACGTTGCTTCGGAGATCAACACAGAGAGGTTACATAGCTTATCTTTTTTTAGGAAATTAGGTCAATGAACTTTTGATTATGCGTGTGTGTGTGTATTAAGTTTTAGAACCACGTTAGAAACATTAACTGTAATTAGTCATATGTAATGTGATAAAATATACCCACAAGATTTTTATTATGTTTGTATGGTTAATTACAATGAAATATCATATTACATTTCTTAATCTACCCACAGAAATTAAGGAAAGGAACATGATTTGACAGTTTTATCATAAGATTATAAGATGAGTCTAATTGAGTAGGACTTTAGCCCATAGCCAAGTTTTATGTCACTAGATTCATGAATTAAGATATGTTTGCATTGGTGAAACATGATATTTATTTAGTCTCAAATTATGATTATGATCGAACATGTGTTTTGAACTTTGTAGTTTCCCAATCTGTGAATATTTCTTATATCAAGTGAGGTATTCCCAAATTAAGGGGTGACAATTATAAGGTTTGGAATGAGAGATTTATTCTCCATTTGGGTTGGATGGACATTGATTATGCTATCAAGAAAAAAGAACCACTGGCTATTACTGAGACTAACACTCCACATGCAGTTGATCTTTATGAAAATTGGGAGAGATCTAATCGCCTTTCTGTGACTTTCATAAATACCAACATTTCTGCTGGTATCCATGGTTCTATCAACCAACATGATAATGTCAAGGATTTATTGAAAGCTATCAATGAGCAATTTTCTACATCTAATAAATCCTTTGCCAACATCCTTACAATGCAGTTCTCATCCATGAGGCTCACTGGGATACGAGGATTGCATGATCACATCATGCACATTAGGGATATAGTGGTTCAAATAAAAGCCTTGGAGGTTACCATGTCTGATTCTTTCCTGGTAAATTACATTTTGTGTACCTTGCCTCATTAGTATGCCCCCTTAAAAATCTTTTATAACATACATAAGGACAAGTGGTCTGTTAACGAGTTTTTGACCATGTGTGGTCAAGAAGAGGAAAGGTTAATAATGGAAGAGGGCAAGAGGTGAACTTGACTACTTTCAGAAAGAACAACAAAAGTCAAGTTACTCACAAGGGAAAGATTCTTGCTCAACCAGTAATAAAGAAGGAGTCAAAGTGTTTCTTTTGCAAGAAGAACGAACATATGAATGAAACATTATTTTAGTTTTTATTTAAAAAAAAAAAAGTTATAATGAAAACATTTGTTGGCATTCAACACATAACATTTTTTATTTAACCGTTATATTTTACAACAAGAAAATGCAGAGAAAGAGACGATTTTTCAACACTAATGGGTTCTGTCTACGGTGAATTACAAATTTTTTTTATATATGAATTACGAATTAATTGGTGCATCTGTGCAACACCATTTTTCAACACTTGATTTTTACCCTCATCAAACCTAACTATCCATCTATGCCAAAATAGATCTACGTCTCCCTTCTTAGCATTCTCTGCCTCCATCTCTACCTTCGTGCTCCTCCTCCCAACATCGCCTCGTGTGCTCTTCCTCCAGGATGAAGTTTAATGTCGTCAATGGCCATGACCATAACCTTGCCGCTGATTTTACATCATTCCTCATCCACCTCCTTGATTTGCCACCATTCCTTAATGTCCTCCTCAACTTCCATCATTCCTCAATCTCCTCCATGATTTGTCACCATCCTTAACCTCGTCCCTAATTTGTGAATCACAACCTTAACCTCTTCTTGGAACCCAAAAAACTTGTTCTCTTTTTTAAAACATGTTTGGCAAATTTCCTTTATTTGTTGCACACAAGTTAAAGCAACATGTTTGTGTTCTCTTGTTCTTTTTGAACCTCAATTTGTAATTGTAGATCTATGTAAATGTTGAGTTTCTGGTTTTTTAGTTTTTTATGTTGATTTTCAATAGATCTAGAGATCTAGTTCTCTTGTTCTCCTTGACCTTGGATTTTTAACTCTAGATCTCTGTAAATATTGAATTTGTGTTTTTTAGATTTTTGTTGTTGTAATTAGAAATTGTAATTGTCATGGTTTGGTTAAAAGGTTTCAATAGAGGTGTATTTTGGGTGGAAAACATTGTTTTCCTTTTGGAATGTTCTTATTGAAAGTATAGGTGTTCAAGCTCAACCTTAAGCTATGTTTGGAGTGACAACTGCCAAGGGCCCAAGACTAGAGGGGTCCCATCATTTGAAATTGGAATACATCATTTTCATACCTTAACTCCATAATTCACACAAGTAATTTAATTTCATTATTGGGCATCATATTAGGCTTTGTTGTCCCTAATGATTGAAAGATTAGTGGGTGATCTTACACATATATTATTGTTGATATAGAAAGGAAATTGGATATGACTAATAATGATGATCGTCATATGTGTTTCAAACTTGATGATTGCTAGTTTTAAATCTATACACTAAACTTAGGATAGCTTAAAGACCTAAAGGTATAATATAGTTAAACCAATAAAAATGTACTCATTCTAGGTATTTCTTGGAAATATCCTTAAGAGGCAATATCTTTTAGAGTTTAATTATGATTCATTATAGTTTTACTTTATCATTCAATCATAAATTACCGTTCATATAACTTTTAAAAGAAATTGTTAAAGTCATCAAACTTATCATAAACGTTTTTTCTAATTGGATGACAGTATAAAACTATTTTACACTATTAATACATAATCATTTTAATTTCTCTATCTTTTAGCATATGATTTTTTTTTGCATGTTTCTTACCCTAAATTTACTTCGGCATGTGCTTCATTTCTCCTAAATTAGAAGATCTAATACGACATATGACACATACGATCACAAAAAAAAACTTTTAGAGACCAAAATATTTGGTTGGTTTGGTATAGATTTGTTTGCTAAAGTACTTAGTGGCATACCTAGTAATCAGCATAATATAGTGTTCATATTAAATTTGATCACTAGCGCGTTTAGCGACTAAATTTTGACATTGATAGCTAATATTGATTTTTTTTGTCTTAACCCTTCGGTTCATCAGGGGAAAGGGACCCTGACTAATCCAAAGTTCAACCAAGTCGAGATAAGTAAAACCTAACCAAGAATTGTTTCCACGAACGATACAACCTTAACTTCAACACATTAACCACTTGTGTCCAATCACTTGCTTAACTAATATTGATTTGCTATAATTGATTGTTAATTTTTTTTATTGGTATACAAAGATAAACTTAGGACTCCATGCAAATGACCCGAACCTTCATCACTAAATTGACTCCAATGGGTTATTGATAACTAATTAATGATAAGTTGTGACTTTTTCTCGCTTTTTATTTGGAGGGCATATTAACAATTGCAAGTACTATAATTGATTCACTTGCTAAATTTAGTTGTATTTTAAAAAAAAATACAATATTAAACACAATCACCGATGGTCTCTAAATGGGTATCACAATGATGGAATTAGTAGTGACATTTGGTACAAACCAGTTGACACAAGTGATGATAACAATTTGTATCGCTTAAGCAAGTGAACCATGGTTCGAATCCTGATTCGTCCTTGGATATAGAATAGACCTTATTGAAAGGAGAATACTTATCTTGTGTGCACTCTATATCAGTACTATGGTTAGAAATGAGTATCTCCAACGAAGATATGTCACTGTTTTTGGCGGGGGAATCTCTATATCAATACTATGATTAAAAAAAGTAATGGCATTTGATCGCTAACTCCAGTGCTCATTTTTTCTGTTTAAAAATAATGTTTTCTTACTACTGTTTAAAAATAATGCTAGTGCTTAGTAGATTAGTATGTAATTTTTTATATTATTTAGATATTAACTAATACGAAGAGAGAAAATATCATATGAGAGGAATGTATCTTAATTATATGAGAGTGAGATGATTAAATTTAAACTATATAATCAAATATGAACAACCAAGATTTAATGTTATTTGACTACTTAAAAAATTATGTAAATTTTTTTTAAAAAAAGTAACATTTTACATTAAATTTTAATCCTCCATATAGCTATACGAAATTAAATATGATGTTTCTCTGCCCTCTAACTAACATTATGTAGATGACTTCGGTCTTTCCCAAAATTATAAGGAATTTGTGTATATAATAAGCACTAATGGATTGAGTCAATTGAAAATCTAACATTATCGTTAATTCCTTCTTTTTCTTTAATACAGTGCAACAATAAGATTAAAATTTTGTACAAACTACTTAAATTCTCCGCAACTAGAACTCTAACTAGCTTGAATCCATAAAGTCATAAACAATTAAACAGACGTACATAAATTAGAACTTAGCTATCTCATTTTTTGTCGTTTTCAAGTCTTTCATCGTAAAATTTGAGCAAAGTACAGTAATATTTTTTTGAAATTTTGCCTAATTACACGTAACCTTATTCTTTTTTATTTTCCTTCTCTAACCTCTTTTTAATTTTAAAAATATTACATTAACATCTATTTATATGTTTATAAACATACACCGATACTCCCACACAATCCTTATACTGACTTCTCATTCAAAAAAGATAAAAGTAATGATTAAAAAAGTAAGATACTTATATAATTATATAAAACCTCATGGAAGTTTTAATGTAGTTTAGTCTTAAAATTTTCCTCAAACATTGAACCCCAGAACAAAACCACGTCTGATGATATGCTACGAAAACAATATCGAACCATCGTCAATTCATGCATGGTGAAAGAGAAACATATGCATATCTTCCTTAGAAAAGAGAGACACTAGTATACTTTAATTTTAGAAAATCAAAATCAGCTACATGCAATGTTTCCCAGATCGTACACTAATACGTTTAAAGTCGACTAATCTCGTCTCTTTTAACCATGTTCAACTCTGCATCAAGTGGAATTACCATATCTGTACATTTCATAAAATTGCACAAATTTTTGGAAAAGCGTAGCAAATTTCACATTCTCCTACACACACATGGCTGCGTGACAACCATTTGTTTATAACTTTCTCTTTATTAATCATTTTCCCTTTAATTTCAACTGAAAATTAAAATAATTAAAATATCTAACAAGTAACAAGTAACAAGTAACAACAGTCATATATAGCAGCAATTGTTTCTTTTTTACGATATGGTTCCATTAAGCACTTGCATGGACCAACCTAACATTACAATGCTAATATTCACAACTATAGCCTTGTTTCTTTCACACGCCGAGGCCTTGCGTAAGTGCGGGAATTGTGGTCCGAACCCGGTTCCGTATCATTAAGCACGGGGCCCGATTGTGGCGGCCCGTGGTACAAGATCCGGTGCACCAAGGGTACACTGTGGTTGGATGCCCTCGCAGGAAAATCTTACATGATCAGGTCCATTGACCCGATAGACCGTAGGATCATAACCCGACCCGCATCGCCTGCACCGAAGACGTGCATGTCCACAGATTTTCGCAGCGAAGGCATGCACCTGAACGAAACCCTTCCATTCAGCATGGCTTCAGGAAACACCGTTTTTCTCTTCAACTGCACGGCCCACGCGCCTTCGATGAACTGCACCGCAAGCGGCGCGTGCCACAGGTATGTAAAGGAGCACGCGGATTTCGGCGCGTATGGGCGCGTGGGAGTGTGTTGCGAGTACAAGAGTGGTGGGGCCCGCAAAGAGTACGTGGTTCGGGTACACGGCGGAGGGTGCGCGGCGTATCAGAGTTTTGTGGATTTAAACGGCACGGCGGAGGCGGCGGCGGCGATGGGAAAGCGGTGGCCAGAGCCTGGGGTGGGGATCGAGTGGGTGGCACCACAGGAACCTGTTTGTACGACGCCAACAAATTGCAAGGAATTGTTGAACTCAAAGTGTGGAGTGGGCCCCGCTGGTGTTGGGGTGCAAAGGTGCTTGTGCAATGTTGGGTTTAAGTGGGACCCGATCAATGGTTCGTGTCAACCTCAAACTCAGAAACAGAGTATGGCTCAAAGCTATTCTGATGTTTTATTTATTTTTATTTATTTACTAAGCTATACTTTAAAATTTGATATTACTTATATAAAATGAATAAGTAGTAACATACTATATTTTATTTTATTAAGAGAATATGCAGTATTTTATTTCAAAATAAAAAAATATTTATTTAATTTGAAATATATCGTTTACTTGCAATATGTATGGGCTTGAGTCCAGTGAGAATTAACCCATATACATGTGGACTTATATACATTCGGAATTTAGTACATGTTGATTAAATGTTTGTATTTTCCAAAATTTTATGTTGGTCAATGGATACAAAGATTATCTTTTGCATTCTTCCCTTGGATATTTATGAGAATGCGTGTCACCAAAACTTCAACTAGAACTAAAACATATATATAGTTTGCATATTGAATGAGTTTGATGTGTGGATTTGCGATTTTTAACTCATATGACATGTATATTTTTCTAAATAAACATTTACTGTTATTAAAAGTATAATTCTGATTAGTTGAGACCTATAGTTTGTAATCATTTGGTGTTTGAAACTATTTGATGATTAATTTGTAAAGAAAATTTGATTAGATATCTTTAGTGAGTTTTTTTCTTCAAATTTTAATCACAACTTTTTTATTTATAAAATTTGAACTTGAGATATGAGATTTGAGTTTGTTCCACTCAACTACATGCTAATATATTTGATATTTTTGTCCGTTGTTACTGAGTATTATTTATCTTTCCTATAATTTTTCAGTTGTATTAGATATTTTTTAAGATTTATGTTTAGGCTGCCAACTAATGTGAGGCTAACGAGACCAATTATTATAGATGCTTGTTTATTCTGTATCCTTTGTTGTTGTTTTAGTTTTATTTTTTTATTCTTTTTAACCTGCAGATACAAAGTGCAAAGGACATTGAAAAGATAGCCACTGCAAAGTTCGGAAGAAAAAGAAAATGCTTCTGGCTGGTATGTGTATCATGTAGTAACTCTGTTAATAAGTTTCTTCTGCCATATGCTAACAAATAAGAGTTCGGATCACTTGAGATATTAGTGTGAAATATTTGGTGTGACCATAAATCTTTATTATTGTATGAAAAAGGGATATTCAGAGAACTTCTATTATGAGAGAATGAGATGAGTAAATCGTAAATTAAATCATAAAAGGTTAAGATTAAATCATAATGTTATGTGATTTTTCTATGTGATCATGCAAGCATTAAAATTCTAAACATCATGTATAGCTGTATGTTACAGATTTCTTTGTTATCTTCTTGTGTAAACACTCCTACGATCACTTGATAGATTCCTTGTATCAAATACTGCACATTTTACAACAAGGGATCCAAACTCTACCAATAACTGAGCACTCCTATGTTTCACTTTTTTCTCTCTTACAAGATTTCTTTGTCAAATGCATCTTGTAGTTGTAACTAACCACTGTGTTTGTGCTCGTTCCCCCCTAAACTCTTCTGTTATCAACAGTGGTTGCTTCCTTAGGAGGAATTGTATCTACTGTAACAGTTATTGGATTCATTTTCTACAAGAAGCATAAGCAAGCAAAGGAGGCCAAAATAAAAAGGAAGAAAGAAATCTCAAGTGCTAAAGCCAGTGCTTTATCATCAAGAGTCTTCACTGGCAGAGAGATAAAAAAAGCAACCAACGATTTCTCCCAAGAAAACCTCATTGGCTCTGGTGGCTTCGGTGAAGTCTTCAAGGGAACATTCGATGATGGAACCGTCTTTGCCATCAAGCTTGGAAGCACCAAAGGCATTGATCAAATGCAAAACGAGGTCCGAATTCTCTGCCAAGTAAACCACAGAAGCCTAGTGAGACTCCTTGGCTGTTGCTTGGAACTTGAACACCCTTTGCTAATATACGAGTATATTTCAAATGGGACGCTTTTCGATTACCTTCATCGCCACTCTTCTGGCCCGAGGGAACCCCTCAAATGGCACCAAAGACTCAAAATTGCACACCAAATAGCTGAAGGGCTTTGTTATATGCATTCTGCAGCCGTGCCACCAATTTACCATCGTGACGTGAAATCGAGCAATATACTTCTTGATGACAAGTTTGATGCAAAGGTTTCTGATTTTGGGCTATCTAGGCTTGTTGAATTGGCTGAAGAGAACAATAGCCATATTTTCACTAGTGCTCAAGGGACACTGGGGTATCTTGATCCGGAGTATTACCGTAACTTTCAGTTGACGGATAAGAGCGATGTTTATAGCTTTGGAGTGGTGTTGATGGAGTTGCTCACTGCTCAGAAGGCAATTGATTTCAATAGGGAAGGAGAGAGTGTGAACTTGGCCATGTATGGGAAGAGGAAAATGGTTGAGGAGAAGTTGATGGATGTGGTTGATCCTTTGCTTAAAGAAGGAGCCAGTGAGTTGGAATTAGAAACTATGAAGTCATTGGGGTATCTTGCAACTGCCTGCTTGGATGAGCAGAGGCAAAAACGGCCTTCAATGAAAGAAGTTGCTGATGAGATTGAATACATGATTAAAATTGTTAAGGGCCAGGTTTCCAAATCATGAATGTGTGTCTATTTGACTATCTAGTTCTTTTTAATAGATTCTATTCTAATGGTTGAAATTCACGTAGTCTTGTTAGTTTGTGAATAAAGATCAATCAAATGAGGAGTTAGACTTACATGAATTTCGCTCAATAAGAGAATTTACAGGAAAGAAAGTGCTAAAAAGCATGTTAGACCATCTAATGGGAGATGATGTTTGTTTGGGTTTCTTCATCAACTTTGTGTGATTTCCACATGTCACTTATAAGGAACTCACACAAAATTTTGTTCAAATGTAATAAATCATAAGAAACTCAAAAAAAATCCATATATTTATATTTTTTTTAAATAAAACTTAACATTTTTCAGTTTCTATAAATTAAATAATAGTCAACAGCTATTTTTTTTTTTTTAACTTTAGTCTTCCTTCAACATAATATTTTAACCCACAACATAATATTTTAAGCCTTCCATATCCTTCCAGACCCTTCATATTCCAATTCTCTATGCTTTTTTTTTAAAAAAAAAAAAATTAACTACTCACTCTCTGTCTTCTTATGCTCCATATTCCAATTCCAGACCCTTCCATACACTTCATACGCTCCACCCACTCTTTGTCTTCTTGCCTTCTTCCAGACCCTTCATATTCCAATTTCTCTTCTTTCTCCCTTCTTTCTCTTCTTTCTCCACTCACCGCGTGACTCTCCCTCACCGCCATCCTCACCCAAACCACCGTCTTCGTCGTGCCGGCCCTCCCCGTCAGAAGCTCCACCAGGTCTGTGCTTCTCCACTCACCGCGTGACCCTTCCTCACCCAAACCACCGTCTCTGTCGTGTCGGCCTTCCCCGTCAGAAGCTCCATCAGCACCACCTTGAAACAGTAAATGTCTATCACGGTCTCTTCCGTCAATCACGCGGCCTCTTCCGAGCGGCACCATCGTGCAGTTTCTTCCGAGCGCCACCACCGTCACTGCACCTCAATCTGGTTCGTTGTTTTTCCTCTTTTTTTTATGGGTAGTTGATGAGGATAATATTATTTTATTATTAAGATTTGGTTGCTTATATAAGGAACATTTCTCCTTCTTAACGAAACCATTCTGCCATGCAAGCACCGTCCAATGCAAAAGTTTTTTACGGTACAGGTTCTTCAAATGAAGGAATGCTAGAAGCACTCCCGTTTGAGATGCTCTTAGCATTCTCATTTAGCTAAACCAACAAAGAATTACTAAGCAAAAATGTACCTTTATGAAAAATGAAAGAACCTTTTGGTTTAAAATTTGGCAAATTGTCATCATGATAATAGGGGGAATTTGACCAAAAGGGAGTATTTTTTTTTAATTACCATTTGGGGGTAAGTTTTAATTTTTTTAATAAAAGGAAATAAGTCGTAACAAATGTTATGACTTCTTAGTTAGAAGTCGTAACATGGATCGTTAGAAGTGATAACACAAATTACGACTTTTATATTTTTATTTTTATTTTTTAAAACTGAAGTCGTAAAAAAATTTATGACTTCAGTGTAATTTGTTTTAAACGTACAACTTTAAAGTTGAAAATTTTCTTACAACTTTAAGCTCTTTATATATATATATTACGACTTCAAAGTTGTAAATACTTTTATGACTTTGAACTCGTAACATATTTGTTTTTATAAAAAATGATATTTTTAAATTGTAAATAATTTTTTAATTTAGTTATTTAATAAATAAATTTAGAAAAATATAGAAAATATATTAAATAAAATAATATATTAAAAATTAGATATACCAAAAATCCAGAAAATATTAAATAAAATCATATAAAAATTTATAAAATATATTAAATAAAATAATATAAAAAAAATATAAAATTCGATAATTTTTAATTTTTTTATATGATTTTCAAAAAATTAATGAAGATCATATCACTAATAACGATAGATCTAAAAATACTTTAAAATTAGATAAAAATAAAAATTAATAATATTAAATGATATTTTAGGTCGAACACTAAAAAATAATTGAAAAATGCTTAGTGTTATTTTAATTTAAATATTACAAATAAATATATTTTTAATTTTTTTTAGTTTGATTTAATATTTTAATATATTTTTGATATATTTTTATTGAATATTTTCTGTATTTTTAATATTATTTTATTTAATATATTTTCTATATATTTTTAAATTTATTTATTAAATAATCAAATTAAAAAATTATTTAAAATTAAAAAAAAAAATTTATCAATTTTTTATTAAAAAACTTTACAATTACGACTTTGACGTTGCAATATATATATATATATATATATATAGCTTAAATTTGTAAGAATTTTTTCGACTTAAAAGTCGTAAAACTCTTTATGACTTTAAAGTCGTACGTTTAAAAAAAATTACACAAAATCCTAAAATTTTTTTACGACTTCAATTTAAAAAATAAAAAAATGTATATAAGTCGTAACTTGTATTATGCTCCTAACTCAGAAGTCGTAACAACTGTTACGACTCACTCTCTTTTTAGTTAAAAATTTAAAACTATCCCAAAATGATAATAATAAAAAAAAATCACCCAAAAAAATATATTCGATATGAGTAATAGAAACAACTAGTATGCAGGAGAACACTTTTTTTTTTTTTTCAGAATTTTACTTTTTGTAACTTTTTACAAATTGTCTATCAATTAAATCATTCAAATATCAAGTCTTTTAGGGTGTTTGGTTGAGGAAAAGAAGAAGAAAAAATTGAGAAGCAACTACAGGAATCTCATGTGGGTCTCCTATCTATTACATTCTATTTTAATTTTAAAAAATATTCTACTTTTTATTCTTTTTTTGGATTTAATCCAAAAAATTTAACAATCTTTTCTCATTTTTACATACTTTACTTTTGTCTCTAAATCAACATGCCATAAAGAAACTGGATATAGGAAAAAATATTAAATAAAAGAATAGGAAGAATGAAAAATAAGGGCAATAAAAGAGATAAAAGTACGTTAATGATATTTTAATATTTTATTATTTTAAACACTTCATCAATATTTTTCATTTTTTCCTATCTCTTCTTATCATATCATGTCATTTATTATATGTATTTAAAGAGCTTCTGGGATAATCAATTACCAAGGTTAGTAATCGATTACATAGGCTTATCTAATAATAGTCTCTCCCTGCTTTAATAGATTACCATAGATGGTAACTGATTACATATTGTGTTTAAACTCTAAGTTTTGTACTAGATAATCGATTACCTCGATTAGTAATCCATTACACAGTGTAATTAGAAAAGTTATGGCTCCTGCTTTAATCGATTACCAATTCTAGTAATCGATTACTCTGTTTCTATGACTGATATGCTTTCCTGGTTTAATCGATTACTAATGTTAGTAATCGATTACATAGTGTATTTTGAAAATAATGGATCTTCTGTCTTAATCGATCACATGCTTGAATAATCGATTATCTGTCCTGTTGTAGAAATTCCAGAAAAGCTTATGAACATTTTAATCGATTACATTCTTGGATTAATCGATTACATAAGCAAAATAATCGATTATTAGGCACATATTAATCGATTAAAACTGTTACGTTTTTCTGTTATAAATAGGAAATCACTTTGCTTGATTTTGTAATGTTGTAAACTGATGCCCATTGAGCCAAAACAGTTCTAAAAGCCTTTCTCAGTATTTTCAAAGGATTTTTACATGCTTGCCCTAGTTCTACATTAATCATGAGATTGCGAGTCAATCTTGAGCAAGATTTCATTCAAGGTTAAGGGAAGCTGATTCAATTTGTTAATTCAACCAGTGTTAATCCATCATTTGCATTGTTAATCATTGGATCATTAGGTTGTTTCTCTCCTTAATCTTCTGTAATTTTCGTTTTGATTTTGGATGTAATTTTCAGTCTATTGTAATTGGGATTCTTGCTTGTAAACTAGAGATAGGGTTTCTCTAGGGGTTGTACTGAGTAGTGTTCTTAGTGGGTTTGTCTCTAAGAATCTAATAGTGTTTTAGATTCATGTACTTTATCTAGAGTTGATAAAGGAAGACTTTGTAATTACTTGTAAGAACAGAAAATTGCAATAGTGGAACTCCATTCTAGTGTTGAGTGGAAGATAACTGGATGTAGCTTCATAATGTTTGAAGTGAACCAGTATAAATCTTTTGTGTTTGATTCTTATCTCTATCTTGATCATATTCTGTCAATCTTGATTGTTTGGTCTTGTTTATCAATTAAAATTTTGAGCTATTGGACACCTTGAGCTGAGCATTTGATTGAATAAGGTTTCTTGGTTTCAAAAGTGATAAAGATCGTAAGGAAAACTTTGATTTTGTTTAAGAAATTTTTAATTTACCAAGCCTAACCAATTCACCCCCTCTCTTGGTTAAGTGTGAAGTGTTCCTATATTCTACAATTGACATCAAGAGCTGGTTCTTGAAAGTTACTCAAGATCACTATTTTTTTCAAAAATGAATACTTCACAAATAACCTTCAGGAAGGTACTTCTTTAAACAGACTTCCTCTGTTTGAAGGGGAGAATTTCATTTTTTGGAAAAATAGGATGAAGATCTTTATTCAATCTAATGACCCAGGTGCTTGGAATGCAATAGAAAAGGGTCCTAGGGCACCCATCAAAATGGTTGATAATAACATGATTCCCAAAGAGTGGGATGAGATGAATAATGAAGAAAAAAGGATTGCTCAATATGATTTTAAGGCCAAGAATATGATAACTTTTGCTCTTTCTTCTGATGAATTCTTTAGAACAATCAGATATACCAGTGCCAAGGAGATGTGGGATATGCTAGAGGTCACTCATGAAGGAACTAAGGAAGTAAGGAGATCAAGAAAGCACTCTTTGATACATGAATATGAGATGTTCAAGATGAATCAAAATAAAAGCATTTCTCAACTCCAAACAAGATTCACACACATAGTGAACCATCTTTTGGGACTTGGAAAGACTTTTGATGTTGAGGAATTAAACATCAAAATCTTGAAGTGTTTCACTAGAGCATGGCAACCAAAAGTGACAGCTATCAAAAAATCCAAAGATCTTTCACAAATGACCATGGTTGCTCTCTTTGGTAAGTTACTTGAGTATGAATTAGAATTATCTCAACTAACCTTTGGTGAAGATGCAAATAAAAAGGCAAAAGAATTGCACTAAAGGCTGCTGCACCCAAGGTGGAAAAAGAAGAAAACTCAAGTGATGAGGAAGATGAAGAAAACATGAACTTGTGAAAAATTTCAGCAAGTTTTTGAAGAAGAATAAGAGCAAAAAATTCTCAAGAAATAACAAGAGCAATACCAACAACAACAGTAGCAACATCAAGAAGGTTGGCAATAACTTCACATGCTTTGACTGTGGGAAACCTGGCCACATAAAGTTAGAATGTTCAATCTACTTGAAGAAACAGCAAAGTGACAGGAAAGGCAAGAGAGAAGCAAAGCCAAGAAAAGCCTATATTACTTGGGAGGACAATGAGTCTACAACTTCCGAATCCTCCACTGAATTAGAGGAAGCCAACATGTGCCTTACTTCAATTGTTAATGAAGGGAGTGATGATCTCTTAGAAGAAGAAGATAAGGTAACCTCTGAACTTGATCATGCTATTTTTGCTTTTCAAGAGATGCATAAAGAGGCTAAAAAACTTGCTAAATCCAACAATAAGCTTAATAAAAATATTGAAAATCATCTTGCAAAAATAATGGAATTACAAACTGAAGTTTGTAACTTGAAGGAAGAAAATGAAAAACTTACTTCAAGCTATAAATCAAGTGGTTGTATTTGTGTCTCTTCGTCTACAACTATTGACAAATATGAAATGCTGCAAAAAGTTTTTGATGAGTATAAATTTAATCAAGAAGAGAAATATTTGTAGATTGTTTCAAAGAACAATGAGTTGATTGATATCTTGGAAAAACTCAACAAAGGAAAATGTGATTTAAATGATTTGTTGAGTGCTCAAAAACAGTTTGGTGACACTTCTGGATTGGGGTACAAAAGAGCTTTAAAAATGTTCAAAAGACAACATTTGTGCTTCCAAAACAGAAGAAGAATAAGAAACCAAGATTCAATCAAAATAGGTTCTTTAGAAATTCATATAAAGTTGTTATTTATCACTATTGTATGGAAAGAGGACGCACATCTACCAATGTTTTGCAAGAAGATTCTATGTACCAAATGGTGAGTGTATTTGGGTAGAAAAGAAAAAGCAAGCAACTAACCCCTTTGGACCCAACCTCAATTGGGTACCCTCTCCTATGAAGTGATTTGTTCTTTTTGTAGGTATGTCTTAGAGCAAACTCTTCCGTATGGTACCTTGATAGTGGCTGCTCAAGACATATGACAGGTGACAAGTCCTTGCTCACAAATCTTACACATAAAGATGGGGGCTATGTTACTTATGGAGACAACAACAAAGGAAGGATAATAGGTGAAGGAAATATTGGTGGGCAAAAAAATTAAAATAATGCATTTTTAATAAAAAAATTACCAAAATATGGCCATTTGAAACATATTTACGAATCTACTGTTCTTGAATGAGCTGTGGCACGACATGTTGAATCACGTCCAGGATGGACATGTTCAAACACGTCCTGGGATGACGGGAATGAGGCATAAACACGTCCTGTGTGGGCGTGACTTTGCACAAGACACGTCCTGCATGGACGTGATTAAACACGTCATGCACGGACGTGATTTACCCCCCAGATCCTTTAAATCAACCCCCTCAGCCCACTTAACATTTGCAAAATTGTGGGTGTTGGTTACATCAATTGTAAAGCTCTGAGTCAAGTAAGTGATACCATGCTCAAATATGATTTATTTTGTTAGAATATTATTGGTTAATTACGTAGATTATGAGCTAGATTTTCGTTAATTAGTTAGGTAATGTATGACGTAGGTTTAGGTGAGGTGACATAGTTGGTGACCTAGGTTTTTTGACTAAGGTTTTGAGTAGTTAGTTATGGGGAAAATTGTTATTGACTTAGGTTAGAAATAGTTACTTATTATAACAAAAGTTCGATGACCTAGGTTTTGATTAATTGTTTATGTAGGTTAAGACCTAAGTTTATTGAGTTACAATGTTATTAGTTAGTTACTCAGATTATCATTAAGTACAAGTTCAAGGTTATGATGTTGGTTACGTAGGTTATGACCTAGGTTTAGGGTTTAGGGTACAATTAGTGGGTGACGTTAGTTTTGATTGGTTATTTTATGTATGTTATGACCTAGGTTATAGGTTTTATGACCTTGGTTTTGATTAGTTAGTTGTGTAGGTTAAGACCTAGGTTTATTGACTTACAATATTATGAGTTAAGTACGGCCTTAAGGTTATTACATTTGTTACATCAGGATGGAAACAATGAGTGTTTTCCAATTGCATTTGCCATTGTTGAAGGTGAGACGTTGGAAGCTTGGGAATTCTTTCTGGATAACATTCACTCGCATGTTACAAAGAAGACAAATCTTTGTCTTATTTCTGATAGGCATCGAAGCATATTGTCTGCAGTTGAGAGGCACCCCGGGTGGCAACCACCGCATGCTTATCACGTCTTTTGCCTCCGTCATATTGCGAGCAATTTTAATCAAAAGTTCAGAGATGAAAAATTGAAGAAAGCGGTCATGACTTTAGGTATGGTTAAAAACTCATGTATTGATTTTTCATGTATAACTA
>PYAF01000331.1:272712-310144 GCA_007407185.1 Glycine tomentella
ATTCTATCAAAATAAATATACAAGCCCAAAGAATCATAGAGTATTTCGTCCAACATAAAATCTTGTAGTAAAAGAAATCCATTAAGAACTATAATTCTAAACCATTACTTTCTACAAATAATCATAAAATAGATAGTTGTTAGTTACTTTAAATTTCTTTGGTTAAGTTAGATTTAAGATATTTATTCCATACTTATTTATAAAACTAAGCTCAATATAAATTAGTAACATAATCATTCATGTAGCAACTCTTGAGTTCATTGAGGCATTTTCACAAACACTTAGCATGCAAAGCTTAATTTCTTATGAAAACAAGTAAGAATCTTCATGTAATTAATATTCAAACTTGGCTTATCATAAACTTCCCCATACCTTGCTTTCCTTAAGCTTTTGAACAGCTTCCTTCCTTAAAATTGAATGACTCTTGCTCCTAGGATGGCTAGTGCTTCTCGTGAACTTCCAAAGATTAGGCTTTTGTTTTGTGTTCTAGGTAAAAAGTAGAATTAAAAGAGATAAAATGGAAAGGCTTTTTGGGGTGATTTTGCATGGCTGGTCTCCTTTTAGGACAGCCCATTTTCGGTTCCTACACCTTGTTTTATAAGGTGATTAAGCTTAAAATATCCAAGAGCTTTGATGACTAACTTTCCATGTGGTTAGTTTCTTATTGGCTAGCTATTCCTTGTCTTCCAAGTGGCAAAGTTCTTGATCCTTCTTTCCTTGGCACGTTGAGCTTCATTCTTTGGGAAATACTCTTGCTAGTTCACGTGGAATGCTAGTTTTTGTTTCCAAAATTTACAAATATCTTCCTAGGCCATTATTGCTTAACTTTACACTAAGTTCCATTTTATTGGCTATTGAATTTTATCCATACAAGTGGCCTTGTTTCTTGATTTTTCTCAACAATTCTCCACTCTTCTTGATTGTGCACGTGGGGTAGCTAAACCTTGGGAAAAATCTTCATTTCCTTATGGTAATTTCGTAGAATAACTTGCCAAGGAGAATTTTTATGTTTTCCTTCCATTCTTAAGTTTATTCAAAACCCGTTTCTGTAAAATAATGATTCTGGATTCATTAACCGTTGGATCTTCTTAAAATTTTAAAGGTATACTCCTATCTCCTATATCTAACTTCTGACCGTTGGGGTCGTTGAAATAATGTGTAAAAATGTCCACGGGTTCAAAAGAGTCAAGAGGAGGTTTACTTAAAAAAAATCTTCTTAATTCATTATTACCTTATTTTACAAATGGACGAATGGCATGTATCCTAGCTTCTTAAACATCCATGTGTCCATTCTTGAGGTTTCTTAAAGTTTTTCTTCATTGATCTTGTATCATAAGGTCAAGGCTTAATTTAGAAATCCAAATTAATCCAATTTTTCCTTTATTACTTATAATAGCTAAAAGCTAAATTCTAATTTCTTATTGGTCCATCTTGCCTTGAATCATTAAAATTAGTAAATTAACTTATTTAGGAAACCTATTCTTCCCATAATTAAAAGAAAATTCTATAGATTATATTCACACTTTTCTTATAATTTTCTGATGTCTGAGGTAATCTAGATTAAGCTCTTTTCAACCTATCTTCCAAAATTCGTAGAAATTCTATTTTTGGGCTCTCTACCCTCAACCTTGCTGATAATTTGTTATCTAAAAGTATTTTATCTTATACTCAGGTTCCCTCAAATTTCTGAAGTCATCTTGGTCATTTTTGACATAAGGGTATTTTGGTAATTTCACCACTCACACTATGGGTATAATCGTCATCTCCAAAAATGTTCAAGATATCTCTATAATTGTCACCCTAAGAGTATTCTTGATCATTTTCAGAACATCCAAGAGTCTTTATAAGATTTTCTCCTTAAAATGTGTTGCTAAACTACCTAGGGGTATTTTCGTCATTTACCAAAATATCCAGGGGTATTTTCGTCATTTTCCCAAAATCTTTTGTACTGCCTCTGATTAATGTTTTATCCTAGTAATTGATTGTGCTTCCAAAATTTTGGGGTGTTACATCCACTATTGCAATATTTCTGTTCTTACAAGTAATAACAAAGTCTTTCTTTATCCACCCTAGATAAAGTTCAGAAATCTAAAACACTATTAGATTCTTAGAGACAACCCCATTGAGAACACTACTCATCAAACCCCTAGAGAAACTTTGTCTCTAGATTACAAGCAAGAAACTTAATTACAATAAACAATCAAATACAAGTTCACAAAAGAATTACAACCACAAAGTTTAAGGAGAGAAAACACCTGATGATCCAATGAATGATATGCTTATGAATGAATATATCAGGTTGAATGATGAAAACAAACTCAGAACATCTCTTTCCTTAATCTTTGAAAAGACTCTTCTTGCTTCAAGAATCACTTAAAAACCCATAAGAGTTTTAGTTAAGACAAACACTCATAGAACCCAGAAAAATTACTAAGAAAGTGTTTAGAAAGCTTAGGTAGGCTCAGAATACGAATTGATCAAGTTACTAAACAAGCTGAGCAAGGGTTCTATTTATAACAAACTTTTCTAACCGTCAGTAATCGATTAAACGCGCTCAATAATCGATTATTTTGCTTATGTAATCGATTAAATCAAGCATGTAATCGATTAAAGGGTTCTATAAAAATCTGGGTTGAAGCAACGAATAGAATAATTGATTATTTTGACACGTAATCGATTAAAACAGGAAGCTTCATAACCATAAAATAAACTATGTAATCGATTACGAATTCTGGTAATCGATTAATGCAGGAAGCTTCATAAACATGAAATAAACTATGTAATCGATTACGGATTCTGGTAATCGATTAATGCAGGAAGCTTCATAAACATAAAATGGACAGAGTAATCGATTACAAATTCTGGTAATCGATTAAAGAAGCAAGATATGTTAAGCATAGGCATATGATGTAATCGATTACAATATTTGGTAATCGATTAAAACAGAGAGATGATTTTTCCTGTTTAGCCTATGTAATCGATTACAGCTCAAAGGTAATCGATTAAAATGATCATCAAGGCAGTTTACATGTGAACCAAGGTAAATTAATCGATTAAACCGATACGTAATCGATTACATTGTTCTTGAAAAGTTTTCCAGAAAGCACTAAGAATAATATAATCGATTATTACGAGTAAGTAATCGATTAAATCAGTAGAAAACTTATTTTTCCAAAAACCTTTGATTTAACTATTAAACTTAAGCATTTTATCAAAGCCTTGTGAATTCTACTAATTTACTAAATGAATGATATGAATGCAATTCACTTGGGTCACCAAAAATGTTTCTTCCCTTTACATTTAATCACAAATAATTCTTCAATACTTCAAGGCATGTTGAAAGCTAAAACCAAGCTTTGTTTCTTTGTCCATTCTTCAAGTGATTCCATTGAATCCAACACTAGTTACTTATATTCGCTGTGCTTTGCCATTTTTGACTTTAACAAGCCAAATAGGGGGAGAAAAAATTGATTTTAGTAATGCTCTGCATACACCTCTGTTTGCCCCTGTTTTTCGTGCACATTTTTGGCTAAAAATTGGTCTGAATGGTTTGTGTAATGTAGAGGGAGATAACTGTTAAAAATGATTGCATTAAGTAAATAAATCATGTGAATGAATGCTAAGTAAATGTCAGATGCTTTTAACACTTGTTCTTGCAAAGGCATTGAATTTTTTTAGGTTTGAAAAAGCTCAAATAAGTGCTAAGTTGGTCCCTCAAATTAATCTCAAGACTCACTGCTAATCAATTAAGGATTTGGCATGTTTAAAGCCAAAAAGGGGATATTGTTGAATTCAGGGGGAGCTGCTTAAAGCATAAGCAAGATTGATTCAAGTCTAAAGTTTTGAGCTTTCAGACATGCAAAGGATAACTTGGAGATTAATTAGGATAAAATGTAAGAGAAAAGCAATTCTGATGATCCTAAAGCATTGCATTCATTCTAACTCATAAATAACTTAAAATGGTTTAATAAAAATCACAAGGTTTTCATAAAATGGTTAAGTTTTAAACTTGTTTCAAAGGTTTTTGGAAAAATGGTTTTCTTGCTGTTTTAATCGATTACAACATTGTAATAATCGATTATTTTGTTCTTCAATTATCTTGGAAAATATTTCATGAACATTGTAATCGATTACATATCGATTTAATCGATTATTATACCTTGTTTTTTAGAAAACTGCCTTGTTGAACATTTTAATCGATTACCTAATGGATAGTAATCGATTACATGCTTATATATGTATTTAAAGAGCTTCTGGGATAATCGATTACCAAGGTTAGTAGTCGATTACATATGCTTATCTAATAATAGTCTCTCCCTGCTTTAATCGATTACCATAGATGGTAACCGATTACATGTTGTGTTTAAACTCTAAGTTTTGTACTAGATAATCGATTACCTCGATTAGTAATCGATTACACAGTAATTAGAAAAGTTATGGCTCCTGCTTTAATCGATTACCAATTATAGTAATCGATTACTCTATTTCTATGACTGATATGCTTTCCTGGTTTAATCGATTACCAAGGTTAGTAATCGATTACATAGTGTATTTTGAAAATAATGGATCTTCTGTCTTAATCGATTACATGCTTGAATTAATAATCGATTATCTGTCCCGTTGTAGAAATTCCAGAAAAGCTTATGAACATTTTAATCGATTACATTCTTGGATTAATAGATTACATAAGCAAAATAATCGATTATTAGGCGCGTATTAATCGATTAAAACTGTTACGTTTTTCTGTTATAAATAGGAAATCACTTTGCTTGATTTTGTAATGTTGTAAACTGATGCCCATTGAGCCAAAACAGTTCTAAAAGTCTTTCTCAGTGTTTTCAAAGGATTTTTACATGCTTGCTCTAGTTCTACATTAATCATGAGATTGCGAGTCAATCTTGAGCAAGATTTCATTCAAGGTTAAAGGAAGCTGATTCAATTTGTTAATTCAACCTGTGTTAATCCATCATTTGCATTGTTAATCATTGGATCATCAGGTTGTTTCTCTCTTTAATCTTCTGTAATTTTCGTTTTGATTTTGGATGTAATTTTCAGTCTATTGTAATTGGGATTCTTGCTTGTAAACTAGAGATAGGGTTTCTCTAGGGGTTGTACTGAGTAGTGTTCTCAGTGGGTTTGTCTCTAAGAATCTAATAGTGTTTTAGATTCATGTACTTTATCTAGAGTTGATAAAGGGAGACTTTGTAATTACTTGTAAGAACAGAAAATTGCAATAGTGGAACTCCATTCTAGTGTTGAGTGGAAGATAACTAGATGTAGCTTCATAATGTTTGAAATGAACCAGTATAAATCTTTTGTGTTTTGATTCTTATCTCTATCTTGATCATATTCTGTCAATCTTGATTGTTTGGTCTTGTCTATCAATTAAAATTTTGAGTTATTGGACACCTTGAGTTGAGCATTTGATTGAATAAGGTTTATTGGTTTCAAAAGTGATAAAGATCCTAAGGGAAACTCTGATTTTGTTTAAGAAATTTTTAATTTATCGAGCCTAACCAATTCACCCCCCTCTTGTTTAAGTGTGAAGTGTTCTATATTCTACAAACACTTATATGTTATTTGACATCTAGAAAGATAAAGAGAAGAAAGAAAGAGAAGTTTGGGTATGATAAGTATTACAATGTGATAGAAAGAGACATATAAAGAGAAAGATGATTGTTGATGGAGTGTTTATAATATAAAGATGTTCACGTATCCCTACTCAATAACTAATTCATAGTTTGGAGAGGAAATAAAAGAAAAAAGTTATATGAATACAGAGAGAGAAAATTATATATATATATATATATGATAGAATTTATGATGTAATAGAAAAAAAAATATCAATGAAATTTTTAAAATAATAAAATATCTATATATCATTACTTAAATAAAATGTCTAGAATTATGTAGTGCTCGTGGTTCTAGCTCTACACATGGCCATGCTGAAATATCTACATCACATTAGCTGGATATTAACTCCACGCACGCAAGAGTCCAAGGAGCAAGTGGGAGTGCAATGGTTGTATATGCACGGTTGTTGCACCGACGTGTTTATTATTCATCTACCTTGTTCCATAAACAGCTTGCATTGAATCTTGAATATGCTCTATCGGGTTGTGTTGTGGTAACAAAAATGAGCAACGAAATCCGGTTCTTCGAGCTCAACACTGGAGCTAATATCCCTTCACTAGGGCTGGGAACTTGGCTGGCTGATTCTGGTGTTGTTGGTGATGTTATAGTTCACGCCGTCAAGGTTTTTTCCTCCTATGCTATATTATCCTTACACGTACATTGTGATTCTCTTTCTTTTTTATTCGCTATATTGTGTAGTTTCTTGGTAGAATGGTAGTTTAGCATATATTAATTAACTTAGAAATTTACCGAATTTTTATGATATGGATCTGCAATACAACTGTCATATTTGGTTTGATGTACTTTTGTTTTATTGTGAGAAAGCTTATCCAATCGAACCCATTTATGGTAAAATTCTCAACATGAAGAATTTTAGAAGAAATATAAAAAAGATTTGTTAGAGTTTAATTGTGAAAGTGAAATATTCTCACATTGGATAAAAATTAAAAAAATTAAATAATATATAAGTGAGAAAAATCTTCAAACTTAATGTATTCAGATTGAGTTAAAATATGAAATCAAGTTCATCTATGATTTATTGATTTTATTCCCCTTGATTGCACAACAAGATTAACCCATA
This sequence comes from Glycine tomentella, assembly GCA_007407185.1. Lineage (NCBI taxonomy): Eukaryota > Viridiplantae > Streptophyta > Magnoliopsida > Fabales > Fabaceae > Glycine > Glycine tomentella. The sequence goes on from PYAF01000331.1 coordinate 279,428, forward strand.
ATTATCGAACTTGGAGATGCAAAGGAACTAGTGATTTGTTTTTAACATGCTCTACTATGATTATGACATATGAAGTTATGAACAATGTGTATGGTTTTACGGGAACACCTGTAGGTACAGTACTATTTCAAAATGTCGAACTCGTTCAAACTATTTTTCTCCAAGTCCTAACGTAGAAGAATGAGTGTGGTCATGAAAGAGCAGCAATATAGTCTTGGAATTTCTTCGAACTTTTGAGAGAAAAACTTGAAGGAGGATTTTTATTTTTTTTTTTTTTCTGAAAAATTTATGGAGAAGTTTGGTCTGTGTCAACTAGAGTGAGATAATGGAAATGTATTTATGTTAAGTTTACTTGGTGGTCAAGTAAAAATAAAAGGTTAAAGACAAGCTATGTTTCACATAAATGAATGGTTATTGTAATTCGTAAAAGCTAATTCTTAATTTAATTCAAAATCTTTTGTATTATCCATTTAAATTAACCTTTGCATAAATGGTAAAAATAGCATTGAGTCCTGTTAAATCTGAAAAGGTTATTTTTGTCATTTTATATACTTAAGGGCATAAATTTAATCATAATAATTTGTAAATAATAAATATTTTTACTAAATTATTATTTAGTCAAAAATATAATTTATATTGTTTTCTAGAATTTTTCTTATTTGAAATAATATTGATTATGCTTACACAATTAACCAAAGACATTTAAGTAAAACCTTCAAATATTTCTCAAGAAAATTCTCGAAATTCATTTTTATTACTATAAATATTATTCTTGGCCTTGAATATCATTTTTTACATTCTAATTATTTAATTTAATTTTCCCTTTTAGGGGTGTTTTGGTCATTTTGTAGACCCCATTCTAGAAAATATACAAAAATCATAATAAGATAATAATCGATAATCTGAAGGTAATGGTGTATAACAAAATTACCAAATTTTCTATAGATTTTTAAATATAAAATTCTAAATAATTGAAAAATAAAGCTTGGTAAAAATCGACATGTTAAACTTATTGTGCTTGACTTAATGCTAGCTCTTAGTTCTTAATGTCGCCAAATTGGAAACATTAGGCTCTCTCTAGGGAAAGCTCGTGCTTAGTGATAAAGAATAGTCACTCAATTAAGCTAGAAAGTGATGTAGACACTAGGTTTTGAAGGTCTTGTGTCTAACACATGCAAGTATGGGCTTAACACCAAAACATTAGTATTATGTTTGGTTCTATTGAAAGTGGGAGGGGTAAAAGTTGGTAACAATGAAATGTAATGAAAGTGGAAGGGTGAAGGTGTTGACTAACATTCTGCTTAATTGTGTTAGTACTAAAGTTATTAAGAAGCATATATGTATATGCATTGTGAGATGCTCAGAACAATGCTTAGAAAAGTTATCTTAGAACAATTGTCAAGACTAAAGGATTTAGAAGATCTCTTGAAGTCCATTTGTATGATGAAGAATGTTTCCCTCTGAGTACTTGATTCTGGCAAAGAACAAGACAACAAGGCCTTACGTAAAAGACACATCAAAGGCTACAAATAGAGCATCCAACATTAGAATGAAGTTGCATCAAAGTCTACATTAGAATGATAAAGATCTTGACTCTAAAGACTGAACTTTAGAATTGTTCATATTGTACCTCAAGGACAACATCTTGTCTTCCATATGCAGTCACTAAAGGAAGTTGACTTATCAAAAAACTAAAGTTAAAGACATCATATCTTTCATATATAGCCACACATGCTGAGCACTCACTAGAAGATTGATGTTGAAGAATTTCCATATGCAACCAAAGTTGAAAGCTGAAACTGTCCATGTGAATATCTGATGTGGAACATCAGAATGGAAGACTGAAGACATTATGAAGTCTAACCTTGGATAGAACACTAACCAGAATGCTTTGTGTTTTGAAGTTATGTTAAGATTGATGAAGTTGTGTTTCTTCATAAACTCAAATTAGTTGAACTTCATCATAAGAATCTACTTTCATATGGATCCTTTCTCAACTAACATCAGAATCACCATTCTAATGTACCTTCAGAATGCTTATCAGAAAGGTTCCTCAAAATGGGAACCTCAAAATAACTCTTAAAGCCGTCAAGAATTGACAACTGTCATTTTTTTATGCTTCTCTTGGAAGTTTTTTAGTTGAGTGGACTCTACTTCAAAGGTCTTCTTTAAAGCTTTAAAAGGATAAAAAGAAGCATATTGAAGCGATGTTGAAGCCTTCCAAGTGAGAGAAACTCAAGCCAAAATCTCTGTGTGAGAAATCTATCATTTTTGCTTCAACCCTCTCAATAAAAAGCGACCTACTTCTATAAAAACTTGTAAACTGATATAGATTTTCGATGGAAATGAGATATTGCAATTTCCTGAGTGGAAACCCTCTTATGATGAGACATCTATCTTTGAGAAGTCTAAACACAAAAATCGTTTGTTGTTGAAAGTCCAGCTAGATGCTAAAAAAGGTTGTAACCAGTGGTGTAACTAATCTAGCAGTTGCTAAGTGTGAAATCTAGTGGGGTTACTAAAAGGCATAGTTATAAAAATCCAGTTCGGCTCGGCCGGTTGGACCGGTCCAACCGGGACCCGGTGGCATGACCAGGCTGGGTTGACTATCGGACCGCTCATGCATGTGGCCCAGTTTGGCCCAGAGAAAATCAGGCGGTTTTAGGAAGAACCGGAAACCCAACCGATTTTTAGGACTCGAACTGGGTTGTGCACGTCGTTGCCGCCACTCGACTCAACAATCGCCACATTACTCGTCGCGCTGGCCTCACCTCCAATAACGTGGAGGAAGAGGAAGAGGAAGCACTGTGAAGCACTGAAGCACTTAATACCGCACAGTATAGGAAACCGGAGATAGAGAATATGAGGCCAATACGCTACAATGAAAAAGGCTTAAGAGGGATTATTTAATTCAAAAATTCATAATGAGGAGCTGAGCTGCGCAGTTGCAGGAAGCGAAAATGGAGAAGATGAGGCGCAAGGAAGATAGGCTATATATATCATTAGGAATTAGGTTTACGTTTATTTGGGCCAAGATCCAGATACCAATTTGCTTCCTGTACCCCTTTTTTGCTTTTTGTACTCCTCATGCTCATTTTTTAATTAAAAATTGAACTTGTTTTTTATTTAAATAGTTGCTATTTACACTCTCTTTTATTATTAATATACTTTACTTGTATTATCAACTTTAATACTTCAATTTTTATTTTGAATTTTTTAGTTTACTTTCCTAATCAAATAATGTTAGTTATATACTTATATATAATATAATTTTAAAATTTTTAATATGACCGGGTTAAACCTGGCTAATTACTAACCCACCGGTTGGATCACTGACCCACTACCTTGACCGAGTCAATGATTGGGCCGGTTTTATAACATTGCTAAGAGGTTGTTGAAATCCAATGGTTGGCTGGTCCAGCAGTGGTTGGTTGTGTTAGTTAAATCCTATCTTGAAGGGTGAGCACTGGACGTAGCCTAAGTTTAGGATGAATCACTATAAAATTATTGTGCATCATCTTCCTTCTCTCTTTGCATTGATTTTAAACTATAAACTATTTACTAGTTTTTGATTATCACTAAGATAGAAAACTCCTTTGATAAACACACTTAAAACTGAACTCTTTTATTAAATTCTTTTCAACAAAACCAACCTTTAAAAAAAAGCTTTGAACTGTGAAAAATCTTTTTTTAGAACTGCTTGCATTTTCATTTTTAGTTCAAAATAATTCTTCATTATGAATTGTCTCTTTTTGGAATTATATCATAATACACTTTATTTTAAAAAAGGGATCAAAGTTTTTGAAAACACAATTCAACTCCCCCTTCTTCTGGTATTTTTGTCGCTTCACAGTGTTCCACTTTTTCATGTTTAGGTAAAATGGGAATCTTGTAAACCATTTTTTTTTTCTTTTCTTACATACCTAACCACTTTAACTCAAATCTTTCATTTCTTTTTACACTTTCTTTATCTCTACCAAATAACTTTAGTTTACGCTTTCTTTCATCTTTTTTCATCTCTCACATTTTCATTCTTTTTATCCCTTTATACCAAACATAGCCTAGGAGTCAAGAACAAGCCTCTAAGGGTTCCCCACTTAGCGACATAGCAATGTCATTTGGCACCATAAATATAGGGTTTAAAACATCAAACTATGGAGATTTTACACGTATTGCATCTAAGGTTGTGTTTAGTGCCAAAAACAAATATTTTTTATCTATGACTCTAAAGTGGATTGCACATGGTGCCGAGGGCGGAAATAGGTTAGACTTCTCGATTAGGACCTATGACCTAGCTTACATTAGTTTAGGCCAAGTCGTGCTTGATAAGAAAATAAATCAGACCAAGAGTTTTATTAAAGTCTATTTAGTTAAAAAGTCTAAGCTCTAGTACATTCATAAAAATATTTTATGTCTAACAAGCTGACCTATTTAAATAAACATAAATAAATATTTTTTATTGTTATTATTGTTATTAGAGTAAATTACACTAACCACACTTGAGGTTTCATAAAATTGTACAAGTATCCCTATTTTTTTAACTATTACAGTATCTCTTGTAGGGAGTATTAATTTAATATATAAGAATCTGTCAGTGTAATGTTTCAAACATAAAAAGGGTTAGTGGAGGAATAGAAAAAATGGTGTAATGTGTAATTAAAAAAAACTTTGGGGATGCAAGTGTATATTTTTTGATTTTATTAGTATTATTATTATTATTATTATTATTATTTATCTTTTTAAATGTTAAACATGTCGACCTACATAAATAGTTAGCTTAAGCTTAAAAGTTCATGGAGGTCTTATTTCAAAGTATGTTTTTAAATGAGTTATCATGAAAGTTAGATTAGACCTAAAAATATGCTTAATATCGTATTGGCAAAATTGTAATTTTGGTCTTTCTTTAATTTTAAATTTGTAATTTTAGTCCCCTATTTCTAAATTAAGACATTTAGTTTCCTATTTTTTTTAATAAGCAATTTTGGTCCATTAGTCAATTGATTGTCCAAAGTCAAACGTTGACTTTGATGTGATATATTAGTGCTGACATGACACTTATACAGGTTATTGAAATGACACTTATGTGACAAGAAGCTAAATAAAGTGAAAAATAAAAAAGGATTAAAAGTTGAACTCAAAACCTCTTATTCAAGAATAAGTTTATAAATCGCTGAGACATTTATTTTCTTTAGTTAATTTTATAAGCACTATTTTGATATGTATTATTAGTCAAGATTATTATTATTTTTAATTATAAAAATTTATAAATTAAAATATATTTGATATATAAATATTTTTAATTTTATTTTATATCATTTTATATATTTTTATTTTTAACATTTTACATATTTTTTTTAATTTTACCAATTTATAATTAAGTTTCATAAATTAATATATAAATTATTTACATAAATAATTTGTAAATTTATTTTAATATACAAATTAATTTTACTCTAATTTTAGAAATGAATATAATTACATCAATAACATGTAAATTATACAAATTATGTAAATTTATTTTAATATGTAAATTATTTTTATTCTAACTATATAAATTAATAAAATTTTAATATTTTATTATTTTAGGAAACTTGCATGTTAATATTTTTGTTTTAATTATAAAAAATTATTTAGTAAATAAGTGTTTTAATACCAAATATATTAATCAAGAAAATTACATAAACTAATATGTAAATTGTTTATATAAATGATTTTATGTAATTTATAAAATTTATTTACATTTTTTATATATAAATAATATAAATTTTTATTTTAATTAGAAAAGTAATAAAACTTTTAATTTTTTACATTATTTTAATTTTATGCTAATGTAATTCGTATAAATTACATAAAATAATTTGTTTAAAATAGTATATATTAGTTTATGTATTTTTTTAAAATTATAATAAAATAAGAACATTTTTTTGTTAATTTATTTTAAAATGATTTTATAATAAAAATATACTTGTAAAATTAAATATTAAATATATTTAAATAATAAATATTTAATTTAATTTATAAATTTTTATAATTCAAAAAAATTAATAACTCCTAACTAATGACACATGTAAAATAGTATTTATAAAATTAACTAAAAAAAAAAAGTGTCTTAGGAGAGTATTGCTTTGTCATTAAATACAATGTCATGAATTCAACTCTTTTTAGGATCTTTTTATTTTTCACATTATTTAATCCATTATGACATAAACGAATACCAATATGTCACATCAAAGTTAACATTTGACTTTAAATGGTCAATTGAGACTAAAATTGCTTATTCTAAAAAAATAGAGGGACTAAATGTCTTGATTCAAAAATAAAAGGACTAAAGTCGTGAATTTAAAATTATAGGAGGATCAAAATTACAATTTAGTCTATCATATAAACAAGTTATACTTGATTCCTATAAAGCCTAACATACCTATTTTTACCTTTATCTTAGTATAAACCATCACAAAGTAAGCCCTTAAACAAGCTTTGTAAGTCAGACCAGTCTTTTATTTGTTTCTAATCCTCTAATGTGGACTTGTTCTCCAACATATTTTGAGCAAAAATATTTTGAATCAAGTGATTACATGAAAAGGTGGTTACTTGCAGTTATAATTTTTCATGCTGGATTGTTGCATTTAATGATTTTTAATAGGTTTTAAACTTTTTTGCAATTAGCTTATCATATCTAATCATTTATTATGATAAAAAAAATAGAGTAAAATACACAAACACCTTATTAGTTTAGACATATTATACGTGCATCTCTTTCGTATTTGACTCCTACAAAAAACTCATTATTTTGTGTTTCCAGTTACACTAGTATCCGTTCTCCAGTAACAGTGTTAGTTCCGTTTACCCATAATAATCACTTGTTAGTCACATGGTCCTTAAAGAGAATTTTTATTACAAAAATACTCATGTCTTCTCCCCACCAACAGTTTAAATTATACAATTTAGGGGTTCTTCATGGCTTTGTTGGTTGTTGTTTGATTCTTGTTGGCCAAATCGATTTCTTCACGCGTTTGTGAGTAATTGCTCCACCAACATTATAGATCAAACCACAACCAAACCAACACCGACCAACTTGAACCACTGGCCAAACATAATCGTCGAAGCCAATGCAGTCGAACACCATCGCTATGGGGAAATCTAGTTTTAACCTAAGCAGACGCATAAGGTGACCATTGAATCCTAGCATGCAAAGATGGTGTCCATCAAACTCAAACCCTAGCAGAACACATTTTTTGGAGTTTCTAATTTGGGGGTTTCAGAACATGTTAGGGAGTAATGAAATGAGGGATTTCAAAACTATGAAAGGTAATTTTGATCTTTCACAAATACGCTAACAATGTTAATTAATGGATTCGGTCAAGGGTGCAAAAGAAATGCATTTTAAAAGAAGGAATATACGTGTAATATATCCAAATTTGAGGGAGTATTTGTGTAATTTGCTCAAAAAAAAAAAAATCTAACCATTTACTTCATTGGTCCAGGTTGGTTATCGCCATATTGATTGTGCTCAAATTTACGGCAATCAGAAGGAGGTAATTATCATAAACAATGTCCCGATTCAACAAAATACTAGCTTGCTAGTGTACTTCACAACATTGCTTTTAGTCTAATAATTAAGTCAACATATATGTAATACTGAGTAGCCTAGCAGGTTATTCTACACTCCAATTCACATTGTTATTGTATTGATTAGAGTTTTAGTACATCTATCAATACTGGTATAAACCATAAACCTTGCACCTAAGACATCTTTACACATCTTTCATAAGTATTATTACTGATCATGATCATTACAAATAAGGATGTAACGAAAATATTTGCTTATTTGCAATATTGGATAATGTTTTCAGTTTCAATATGTGATTTGCTATAATGTTTACACATCTATGCCTTAATTTTTGCGACAATGTCTTGGTCCAAATGTCCAATGTTAACGATTCATTCTCTCTGTTGTAGATTGGTTTAGCATTAAAGAAGTTATTTGAAGAGGGTGTAGTCAAGCGAGAAGATTTATGGATTACCTCTAAACTCTGGTTTTATTTCCGATCCAAATTAATTATCTTCCTTCTTAAAGTTAAAGTGATGCTAGTAGAATCATGCACTAAGTTAGTCTTTAATATCTAGAACTAAAGGATTCTCTATACCTGAAGTTAAGATGATGGACAGGTGTACAGATCATGCTCCAGCAGAGGTACCAGAAGCTCTGGACAGAACATTGAGAGACTTGCAACTTGATTATATAGATTTATATCTTGTAGGTGTTACTACTCAATATCTATATATTTTTCTATAAATGTAGTATGTGGGTTATGTCTGGATTTAATTAGTGCCAAAATCTAGAATGATAAACAATATCTGAGATATAACTTAAGATAAAGTTTTGAATTTCGGATTTAATTTATATTACATAATTAGTAGTACATAGTTCTTATTTTGTATCTACATTTCCAACGTATGTATCTTTCGAACAGGGGGCCTAAATTAATACTCCTGCATGTGGTGCATTATTATGACTTTTTTAGGGGGGGTACGCATATTTGTAACATTATCTATTATATACTAATGAGTTTTCCTATTAAGATTCACTGGCCAATTCGAATGAAGAAGGGTTCAGTGGGCTTTAAGGCGGAAAACATTGTGCAATCAGACATACCTAACACTTGGAAGGCAATGGAAGCTTTGTATAAAAGTGGCAAGGCTAGAGCTATAGGTGTAAGCAATTTCTCAACTAAGAAGTTGCGAGAATTGCTTGAGTATGCTCGTGTTACTCCTGCGGTTAACCAGTTAGAGTGTCATCCTGCATGGAGGCAGGACAAGTTGAAGGCCTTTTGCAAATCTAAGGGTGTCCATTTCTCTGTAAGTTTTCAAATCCTCGATGATCTTATTTCATTTTTGCACACAATAGTGATCACTTACCCATCATGCTTGTAAGTTAGCATGATGCAGTATTCAATTTTGAGGAATGTTAACAACACATTTCTTTTAGCACACTCTTTATTATTTGTTATGACTTTTTTTAATTATAAAATATAAGTTGAAGTTCATTAAATAATTATGATTCACAAAATTTTGTGATTTTTAATACATTTAAGCCAATAATAGAGTGTGTTAGAAAATATGTTGTTATACTGGCATTTCTCCATTTTCTTTAAAAAAAATCATAGTTAAAATGTGATATTTAATTGCAAATGTTCAGGGATATTCACCTTTGGGTTCCCCTGCCTGGCTTGAAGGTGATTTCCTTAATCATCCAGTTATAAATATGATCTCAAAGAAATTAGGAAAGACTCCAGCACAGGTAGCTCTTCGATGGGGACTGCAAATGGGCAATAGTGTGCTTCCCAAGAGTTCTAATGAAGCAAGGATAAAGGAAAATTTTGATATTTTTGACTGGTCTATTCCTGAGGACATGCTTGATAATTTTTTTGAGATTCAACAGGTAGATATTTAATGGTTAGCTTCAATCTTTGGATTATATAATTACTGTAATTAGGACCTAACATACACGAGTAAATGAGGAGATACATTATTCCTACACATATTTTCTACAACACCTTTTCACAAGTCAATTTTTCTCTGAATTTCTCTTCATGACATCACTCATGTTATCCTTACTTCCTTTCTTCTCATCTCCGTGTAGAAAAGAGTTATAGGAATAGATTTTCTTATAGAAAAGTAATGATAGTCACACAACTCACACATTCCTCACATGGATTTGAGCATAAAAACCGAATTCTTTAATTTATTAGTCATGTGACTTATGCATAACATACTTGTTTTGGATTCTGATCCATAATTGTTCTGTTCTCCATTTATTGGGTTGAGAGTTAGGAGTCATTTAGAGTAGACACTTAGCAAGGCTTGATGCTTGTCACATTATAGGATGTATAAAAGATTTTATTTTTATGGAACTTTCGTCAAGTTTTCTGATACACTAGTTTTTTGTTTTTTTTTTTTTTTTTGTTTTTGTTTTTTTTTTTTTTAACAGGAAAGATTACTCAAGGCTAGCTTCTTCCATGAACCAAATGGGGGTTACTTACCCGAAGACGAATTGTGGGATGGGGACATATGAAAAGTCAGTTGAATGATTAGTTAAATAAATGGATGGAATAAAAGAAACGCATCTTCTGTTTGCGGTGTTAGGCTATATGAAAATACTCTTTTCTTTAGGTAGGTGCATCCTTTGACACTATCAGGCTTTTAAGTTGCAACCCTTCAACTGAAAAATTCAAAATTTTCATGTATGTCTCTTTCCTTAATTCTCATAGACAAAAAAATCAGACCGCTATAGTAGGTTTATCGGCTTGGATAACTCAAAATTTGAATAGTTACAACAAATCAATTTGAAGCGGTCTTTTCAAAATTTGCCTTCTTAATTTCTTATTCAGAATTATGATTTATTTAAAGATTAGTTTTGTTTAGCTTTTGTTTCTGAAAAGATAGTTCTACTTTATCTATTATATATATAATACAACTTTTTATTCTATATATAGAAAAAAAACAAATACTTAATTCATCGAATTTAAAACAATTAAGTTAATTTAATTCATAATATCGTAAATTTAAAAAATGTATTAAAAAATACATTATTAATATTTCTCATAGAATTATTATTACATAGGTATATATAATTTTTCTTTCATTTCATTTTTTACCTTTTCTTTTATTTTTTATATAATAATCTATTATATTTTTTTATTTGTTTCTTTTTAATTTCCCCAATCCATATATATCCCATATTTTGGTGTTTTTTTATTTTTATGTTCGTCACTTCTTAAATTCTATGCAATCCATTTGATAGAGTGAAAAAGTAACTGAATTAACATAAAAATTTTAAACTAAAATAAAATTAAAAAATATGAATATGATATTATCTTACTATTTATTTCTCTTCTTTATCACTCCCATTCTATGCAAATTAACATGGCCCAAGTTTAGCTACGTCCTTGTCTCCATCCTAGCCATCAATAATTCAATAATAATGGTACTGGAGTGATCAGACTCTATGTACAGACAATTTCCCCTAAAATATCATCATCACATCGAGTGTTTTGATATCATATGCCTTCATCGGACATTTCAATCAAAAGTTATGACCGTTCGAAGTTTATATGCAATTTTAAATTTTTTGTCACATGTAATACGTAATTCATTACTCTGTGTAGCAAAATTGGTGTCTAATAATTAAACATCACGTCAGTCCATGAATTTCATTTATGTGACCAACGAATTAGATTGCGTGACATTTTGACAAATTTTATGACATCTATTGCATTTTGGAATTTTTTTTTAAAAAAATTTGGCCACTGTTCCAAGAAAGAATACGTGGATCGCAGAGGACCGACTTGTGGTTTGTGTTGCCACAGTTGTACTTGCATATCCTAAACCCTTGTGTTTATTTATTTATTTATTCACCATCAATTTGTCCGCACACATCAATCATCTTTTATTGTGTTGTGGTGACTAAAATGAGCAACGAAATCCGGTTCTTCGAGCTCAACACTGGAGCTAAAATCCCTTCACTCGGCTTGGGAACATGGCAGGCTTACCCTGGTATCGTTGGTGATGCTATAACTCATGCCATCAAGGTTTATTAATTACTTTGTGATTCCTTCTTTTCTATGTTTTTCTAGTTTCTACTTTTGGATTGAGTAATGATTAATTTACTGATGAGATTTTTCGCCCAGTTGTGTTCATTGCTCACTTAACAGTAGTAGTTACATATATACGTAAGTAAATCTGATTAATATTGTATTACAGATTATTAAGAGTAAATGAAAGTGATTATATATACTTATCAATTTGTAATTGTGTCATTAATGGTTAAATATGTTTTACATGTAACTAGTAGTGTATTTTTTTTTTTTTTTTTGGTGAGATGACTAGTAGTATCATAAAACTATTGAAATATATAATAGTAATTAATTGTATCCTGAAAGTGGTTACTTGTTAACTGTCTGGATATGCCATAAAAAAAACTGTCGGGATATGTATACACTAGGTGGGACGATTATAAATTTTCTTGTGGATTTTTTTTGACTGAATTGTAGTTTAGCATATATGTACATATTAAGGTACAACTTTGTCGAATTTTTATCATATGGATCAATTATGCAACTCTCAATTAACGGACATATGAGTATATGATGATGATTGTGGTGAGTGTTATACTATCCTCACCATCGTCTACACCACAATTATATTGAGGATCCGCAATTTTTTAAATATATATTAATGGTTAAAGTCTAAATTATTGAACTTCAAAATGTGGATCCAGTAGTCATTTTTTTTAAACACGGTGTTGCGATGATGTGTTTGATTAAATTTAACAAAAATAATTTTTAATTTTTTTTTAAAAAATCAGCCCAAAAATAAAAATAAAAGAGAATTACCCTTTTCTATGTTTTTAGAGGCATATTTACTTTTACAAAGCGTTTGCAACACGAGTTTCGGTCGTCTCTCCTTCAATTTCCTCATCGAAGTTTCTCTTCAACAAGCCTCACTTAGGAGTGGATCTTCTCATATGAGATTTCCATTTGAATTTTCTCATGTGAATTTTTATCATAAAAAATTAAACTTAATACTCAGTCTCTTAGTTTATTAAAAATATTTAATTAAATCTTTCATTTTTTAATTATGTAATTAGATTCTTTAATTTTTTATTTTAGTACTGTACTGATCGACTCTTGATTATCTTTACTAGCTCCACAACAACAACCGATTACACAATCATGAAAGTGATGGACAAAGATATTGTAACATTAAAGAATATATAAAAGACTTTTAAATGTGATATTTTAAAATTTAATTATATGGATAACAATAGTTTTTTGGAAAGAAATCTATTATTTTCTATATCAAAGATTATTTCCATATCTCAAATAATGTTTATGAATATAAAAATATATTTTATTACAATTGTAATTTACTTTATAGCATATTCATTATTTAATAGATAACTTTATGTTCAAAAGTAAATTACAACTGTAATAAAATATATTTTTATATTTATGGACTAAAACAAAATGACAAAGATTTTTTTTAAACAATTACAGTAACCATTTTCAAAAAATAATTTTATAAAGACCAAAATAAAAATAACAATTTATTACATGAACAAAAGAACATATTTAAACTAAAAGTTTTTAAGTCAAATTTTAAATTGGAGTCACCTCTTTTTCCACATGTCAAACCTGAACTTGAAGTGTTGAGCTGGGATTATTTAGTCCCATCTTTTTAAAAATAATCTATTTGTCCAAAAATGATTTTAACACTTTAAACTCGTGATAGTACTCTTGTTATGTCCAAGAATGAATAAACTTTTAGCTTTATTAATAATCTATATATCTAAAAAATATATACTGTATGGACTTGTAGTCTCTTTCTTATATGCACCTTTTTATTTTCAATTGGGTGATGAAATAAATAAGCGGTTGCCTGTGGTTATAAATTTTGTTGCTGATTAGTTACATTTGATTATTCTACAATTTTTGCAGTTTGCTTATGATATTTAATCACTTACTCCATTGCTACAGGTTGGTTACCGCCATATTGATTGTGCTCAACTCTACGACAACCAGAAGGAGGTAATTGTAACAGTCAATGCTAAGCTATGTTTTTTCTTGTTATTATAATTTGTAGTCTTTTAGTCCCAATTTAAAAAAATCACTACCTTGCTAGTGTCTGTTACACTACTCTTTGATTTCTTATATAATGCCTTAAAACTGTCATAGATTGGCTCAACATTGAAGAAGTTATTTGAGGAGGGTGTAGTGAAGCGAGAAGATTTATGGATTACCTCCAAACTCTGGTTTTATTTCTATTAACTCCAAATTAGTTATATTTCTTTTTAAAGCTAAAGCCATGCTAGCATAATCATGTTTTAGTATTCAATACCTGGAAGCCAAGGATTCTCTGTACGTGAAGCTAAGATGATGTGCAGGTGTACAGATCATGCTCCAGAAGATGTACCAAAAGCTCTAGATAGAACTTTGAGAGACTTGCAGCTTGATTATATAGATTTATACCTTGTAAGTATTAATATCTTATTTTCTAGATATTGTTCTGTAAATGTTAACGTTGAGTTATGTCAAGATTTAATTTGTTTAAAATCTGGAGTGCAAATATAATGTCCGAGAACTAAGACTCCCTAGTATTAAGTTTTTATTTTATGTTCTTATTCTAATATCGTAAATTTGATCTTATTTTGTATCCCACTGATAAAACTCTTGATAGAGCCCTACCAGTATGAGGTCAATAACATCTTGTTCGAGAAGGACACTCCAATAACAAAATAAACAAAACTAAGATTGAAATTTTTTCTCTAGTATTCATTAAGCACAAAGGAGTATAGATAGAAAATTGGATTGTTTCCTTACAAAGATCCACCCTACATGTGTCATGATCTTACTCTTAAGGGAACCTTCTAGAACGACATGAGCTGGAATCCCAAGCAGAGAAGGTAAAAGTGGTCCCAAATCTTCAACGGATATAATTATCCAACCATTTTGGCTCTCTCACAATTCGGTTGGGTCTAGTATTTTATTTAGTCTTTGGTGGCATAACAACATCGACCTGTTTAGACTGGCCTTTCTCCTCAAAGGCTATAGTCGAAGGGGGATCAGAGAGGGACTGTTGAGTGGTAAGTGGGAAGTGGAATCCAGGTGGCATGGTAGGATTGGCTAGTTGGGGTGGTGGTATTCGGCTTAGTGTGGTTCTAATTGGCACCATGGTAGTGGTTTGTTTGGACGGTGGTGTTGGGTTTAGTGTAGTGGAAATTGAAGTAGTGTTGGAGTAAGAGTTGTGGGGGGATGATGGTTCTTCCTAGTTGTTAGAGAGAAAGGTGTTAGGGTTGGGTATAGGCAGTTTCAATAGCGAAGGTAGAGGGGGAAGGTCTAATGGTGGCATTCTAATGAATCTCCGTAACTGCGATATGTGGAACACCAGGTGAAGTCATGACCCAAGGGACAGCTGGAGCTTATAAGCCACAGCTCTGATACAACGCAGGATTCTGTAAGGTCCATGATATCTTCAACCAATTTTTTGGGACGAAGCTAGTGCTAAGGAAATCTATCGGTATGGTTGCACATGGCAGTTGGCATATGATTTCATCCTTTGGAGAGTGCAAATGAGGTTTGCACACATGAATTCGAGTATTAGTTTGTTTTGCTTCAAGTTTTGGTCTAGAGATTGGATAGTGTTGGATTGGGCCTTACTCCTCCAATGTTGACCTAGGTACATTGAAGATTCTAAAACCCTAAACCTAATCCACCACTATATATGCATTAGTTAGGGGTGGAGGTAGGTTACACACTCTGTTTTAGAGAGAGT
The DNA here is from genome assembly GCA_007407185.1 of Glycine tomentella. Classification (NCBI taxonomy): domain Eukaryota; kingdom Viridiplantae; phylum Streptophyta; class Magnoliopsida; order Fabales; family Fabaceae; genus Glycine; species Glycine tomentella. The sequence goes on from PYAF01000331.1 coordinate 294,761, forward strand.
CTTCGTTTGAGAGCCTCAAGTGACATTCTTGAGTGCATATTTGAGCAAGCTTCGTGCTTTGCATTTGAGAGACCTCTAGAGAGAGTTTGAGTGAAACACTCTAGGGATTTTGATTATCACCATTGTTGGAGAGGTTGAGAGAACCACCTCCATGATATATTTGATTGTAACCGATTATTGTTATAGTGGAAGTTTGATTCTGGATTAGTGTCCTGTGGGATTTACTTCTTCACATTGAGGAAAGTTTTTCCACGTTAAACAAATTGATTGTGTTCTCTCTTGTCTTATGATTTTTCGCTTCCGTATTTGATTAGTTTTGAGGGTCCGTTTTTGACCCAACAGTGGTATCAGAGCTGAAGGTTCGAGATGACCTTGTATTGAAAGTCTTCCTGGCGAGCCCAGGCACAGTATGTCCTGCAACGGGTGCTGCGGCGGTATAAGGTACAAGAACACAACCTTGAAAAGCCCTATTCGACGGTTCTGAAGGAAATGAGATGGAGACCAGCGACATAACTCATGATGGAGATATGTTCAAGCTGACTGTAGACAACTTCAACTATTGGAGATCGATGATGGAAGATCATCTTATCTGCAGAGATTTGTATGAACACATTGTCCTTGAAGAGAAGCCGACAGGCACAACCAACAAGGACTAGGAGATCCTGAGTCATAAAGCGGTTGCCACGATCAGGAAATATATTGACAAAAGTCTATTTAAGCACGTGTTCGAGTTTACGAACGCGTATGAATTGTGGAACAAGCTAGAATCCATGATTCAGAAGAAGACTCCCATGAACAAAGCACACCTGGTTCGCTGACTTGTGAAGCTTGAGTACAAGGACGACATGAGTATGATTGAGCACCTCAACACGTACAAAGGTATTTTGAATCAACTGTCCAAAGCCAATATGAAAATTGATGATGAGATGCAGGCTTTGTTGTTGCTGAGTTTGTTGTCGGAAAGTTGGGATACTCTAGTAGTGATATTGAGCAACTCGATTCTAGAAGGAAAACTGACGATGGATGTCGTGACAGAAAACCTCCTGATTGATGAAGCCAGGAGAAGAGAACGGGGTGTATCAAGCACGTTTGAGACTAACGTTGCTGAGAGCAGAGGAAAATCTGACTTTCGAGGTCGTGGCAAGAGCTAGGGCCGGGATGGACGTGATAAGTCCAGAGGCTGGTCTAAGCCAAAGTTTGATTTGAAGTGCTTCTACTGTGGGAAGGTAGGACACAAGAAGCCGGACTGTAGGACTCTGCAGAATGACGAACAGAACGGTTGTGAAAAACCAGATCAAATCATTCCAAGAGAAGGCATGATAAGAGCACCAACCTGTGGATGCTAATGCCGAGATATTCTTCCTTAGTGAAGAATTTTTTAATATAGCCCATGAAGATTGCACATGGATTGTTGACTCCGGTGCCTCATTCCATGTCATCTCACATGAAGGATTCTTTTCTGCTTACAGAAAGGGTGATTATAGTGTCGTGAAGATGGGTAATCAGGTAACCAGCAAGATTGTTGGTGTCGGTGATGTAACCCTGACCACGGATGCAGAGTGCCGACTTGTGTTGAAGGATGTAAGACATGTGCCTGACAAGCGATTGAATCTAATCTTGGTAGGAAAGCTAGATGATGTCGAGTTAGAGAATTGCTTCAGTGGAAGTAGACGGAAGCTGGCCAAGGGAAACTTGATCATGGCTAAAGGCAAGAAGGAAGGCTCCTTGTATGTCATGCAAGGAAAGATAAATGGAGGATAAGCCAACTCTGTCCGAGATGGACCTAGCTTAGAGTTGTGGCACAAGCGTCTCGGTCACATGAGTGAGAAAGGGCTCCAGATTCTGAAGAAGAAGGAGCTACTGACCGGGTTGAAGGGCCAAGTGCTGGAAAGTTGCACGCACTGCCTAGCTGGAAAGCAGCACCTGATTTCATTTGTGAGATCGGATCAACCAGAAGATGCAAAAATATTCTTGAGCTCGTCCATACTGATGTTTGCTCCATGTTAGAAAGATCACTGGGTGGAGCTCAGTATTTTATTTCCTTCATTGACGATCGTTCCCGCAAAGTGTGGGTTTATTTGTTGAAGACAAAAGACCAGGTACTCCAATCTTTCAAAGAATTTCATGCTATGGTGGAAAGGGAGACTGGAAAGAAGTTGAAAGTTGTTCGCTCAGACAATGGTGGTGAGTATTATGGTTTTTTATGCTTATTGTAGAGAAGCCAGGATCCGACTTAAGAAGACGCCCCCAAGACTCCACAATTGAATGGACTGGCTGAGAGGATGAATCGGACTATTGAAGAGAAGGTCTGAAGTATGTTGTCCAATGTCGGGTTGCTGAAATCATTCTGGGGAGAGGCCGTCAGAACTGCTGTTGATTTGATCAACCTCTCACCATCACGATCGCTTGAAGAAGAAGTTTTGGAAGAAGTTTAGATCGACCGAAGAGCAACTTACGAACACCTAAAGGTGTCTGGATGCAGAGCATTCGTGCATATCCCTACAGATGAAAAGGCAAAGCTCGATGCAAAGATGAAGGAATGCATCTACCTCAGTTCGCCAAAAACCTAGTTCGGGTTCAGACTATGGGATCCTATCAACAAGAAGATAGTGAGAAGTAGGGATGTGATCTTTCATGAAGATGAGACTCTTCATGACATCTCAAAGCCCAAAGTCCAGGTTATTATCCAATGTGAAGAACCTGTCCCTCTTGTCATAGCTGATGCAGGGGTAGAGCCCAATGATGAAGATAATGAACCACAAGAAGCTTATGAGGACTGAGATACTGAAGTCCAGGTTGATGACGAGGATCGAGATGAGGATGAGGAATCGGGTTCTCAAGCGGCTGAAGAAGAACAGTTGAGATACCCCATTAGAGAAAGAAGACCTTCTACATGGTACCCACCTGATGAATACACCACCATTGCTGAAGACGGTGAGCCTCAGAGTTATGATGAGGCCATAACGAGCTCAGGAAAAGGAGAGTGGGAGAAGGCAATGCAGGACGAGATGAAGTCCTTGTACGAGAATCAGACTTGTGAGCTGACCGAGCTGCCCAAAGGGAGACGAGCTCTGAAGAATAAGTGGGTGTATAAAATCAAACAGGAAGAGAACGGTCGAGATACAAAGCCCGGATTGTAGTGAAAGGCTGCAATCAGAAGAAGGGGATTGATTTTGCGATCTTTTCTCTTGTTGTGAAGATGACCTCGATCCGAACTGTGTTAGCCATGGCGACTTCAACGAATCTTGAGGTAAACCAACTAGACGTGAAAACGGCATTTCTTCACGGTGAGTTGGAAGAAGAAATATATATGGAGCAACTTGAAGGGTTCCAAGCTTCGAGATGCGAAAGCATGGTATGACGTTTGAAGAAGAGTCTCTATGGCTTGAAACAAGCACCTCGGCAGTGGTACAAAGAAATTTGAATCTTTCATGACTGATCACAAGTTCATGAAGATTGAGGCTGACCACTGTGTATTTATGAAGAGGTATAAGAACGAATCCGGAAAGATTGCCTCAGTTCGGATTGTTCTCTGCAACTCGGGAACATGAAGTTGGAATCGCTAGTAATCGCGGATCAGCATGCCGCGGTGAATATGTACTTGAGTTCATCCTTTGCAATGAAGGACCTTGGCCCTGCAAAGCAGATTCTCGGAATGAAGATCATCTAGGACAGAAAGAAGAAGCTACTATGGCTAAGTCAAGAGAAGTATATTGAGAAGATCTTGAAGAGATTCAGCGTGGACAAAGTCAAGACAGTTAGCACCCCCCTAGCCGGGCACATGAAGCTGAGTAAAAGGTAGTGTCTGAAGTCTGACGAAGACAAAGTCGAGATGCCGTCGGAAGCTTGATGTATGCAATGATTTGCACTAGACCTGACCTGGTGTATGCAGTTGGTATGGTAAGTCGGTATCTATCGAATCCCGACAAAGATCACTGAGAAGCAGTGAAGTGGATCTTAAGGTACCTCCGAGGTACAACCGACCTATGCCTCCGATTTGGAGAAGGTGAAGCCAGATTGCAAGGCTACTCGGATGCTGATTTAGGGGGAGAGTTCGACTCGAGGAAGTCGACGACTGGATATTTGATGAGACTTGCTGGAGGAGCAGTCTCTTGGCAATCAAGATTGCAGAAGTGTGTGGCACTTTCGACAACCGAGGCCAAGTACATTGTCATTACTGAGGCAAGCAAGGAAATGTTTTGGATGAAGAAGTTCCTCATGGAACTCGACCATGATCAAGACAAGTACGAGCTGATGTGTAACAACCAAAGCGCAATTCATCTTGCAAAGAACTCGACCTACACTCCCGCACAAAGCATATTGATGTGAGGTATCACTGGATCTGGGATGTGGTAAAGGCCAGACAACTCGCACTTGGCAAAGTGCACACCGACCAAAATTGGTCCGATATGATGACCAAGTTGGTATCAACAAGGAAATTTGAAGATTGCTATAAAGGTAACGGGTTGTTGAAGCTAGCGCATTGAAGATGCAAGCTGTTTGATTGAAGAAGTCGGGTTGTTGATAGAAGAGGTCGGGCTCCTGTTTGAATTCGACACATTGAAGTCGTAGGGGGAGAATTGTTGGATTGGGCCTTACTCTTCCAATGCTGACCCAGGCCCATTGAGGGTTCTAAAATCCTAAACCTAATCCACCACTATATATGCATTAGAGAAAGTCCGAAAGCTACTGAGAAATAGTTTTCGTTTGAGAGCCTCAAGTGACATTCTTGAGTGCATATTTGAGCAAGCTTCATGCTTTGCATTTGAGAGACCTTTAGAGAGAGTTTGAGTGAAACACTCTAGGGAGTTTGATTATCACCATTGTTGGAGAGATTGAGAGAACCACCATCGTGGTGTATTTGATTGTAACTCATTATTGTTATAGTGGACGTTTGATTCTGGATTAGTGTCCCGTAGGTTTTACTTCTTCTCATTGAGGAAGGTTTTCCCACGTTAAACAAATTGATTGTGTTCTCTCTCGTCTTATGATTTTCCCCTTCCGCATTTGATTAGTTTTGAGGGTCCGTTTTTGACCCAACAGATAGGGGTGCTCTCAGGAAGGTAATCAGGCAATGATGGAGGGGGTCGTTCGGACATGGCTTGAAAGGGGTTATACCGGTGGCAGTGTGTTTAGTATTGTTGTACCAGTATAGTGCTAAATGCATAAACTTGTACCAACAACGAGGATGATCTGATGTGAAACAACAAAGGTGTGCTTGAAGATAACGATCAAGGACCTCGGTTGGGCCATTAGTCTTTGGGTGACAAACGGAGGTAAATTTAAGGGTGGTTCCTTGGAGCTTGAAGAGTTTGCGCTAGAATCCACTAATGAAGATGCAGTTTCTATCCAAGACGATGGACTTGGGCAACCCATGAAGGCGACAAATTTCAATGTGAAACCAAGCTGCAAGAGTCGAAACAGTGAAGTGACTTGATGGAACAATAAAGTGAGCAACTTTGGATAATAGGTCCTCAACAATCCAGATAACAGAGTGATCAAATGAGTTGGGCAAGCCAGTGATGAAGTCCATGTTGAGGTCTTCCCACACTTGATGAGGTATGGGTAAAGGTTGAAGCATACCTTGTTTCTTGTCGTGGAATGTTTATTTTGTTGGCAAGGAATACAAGAGTTGACAAATTTCTTTACATCCTTATATAGGCCTGTCAGAAGAAGAAGGCTGCAATCCGAGCTTGGATAGCCTTGATGCGGAGTGACTAGTCAAGGTTGTGGCATGAAACCTGTGCAGAATGGAGTGATGAAAGTTTTCAGCCTCTGGTATGAAAATCATTTCCTGAATCAATAACAAATCGTTAAAGTAAAAACGAAGTTGTTGTATGTCTTGATCTTTTTGGCTTTTATAGACAAGGGCCATGCCCTAGATAACTTGGTGAACAAATATTGTTTAAGGTCATCTAGGATGGTGGGGATGAGCGAAGAAATGGAGAGCAACAAATATTCCTCGGGATGGTGGCATTGGAACAAAGCATCAACCACAATATTCTCCATTTTGGAACGGTAAATAATGTCAAAGGTAAACCTTCTTTGTAGCCCATCTATGTTGGTCAGGTGTTTGAAACGCTTGTGAAAATAAGTGTTTCAAACTCTTCTAATCAGTGATGATGTGGAAGGAATTGACAATGAGATACTTTCTCCACTTCTTAATGAACTTAGTAATGGCATACGTTTCTCTTGTGTACACAGACGCTGCTTGTAGCCAATGACACAACTTCTTGCTGAAGAAGGAAATGGGGTGGTTGTTTTGGGACAACACGCGCCAATGGCCAAGATGAAGCATTAGTTTCTAGATCCAAAGGAGCAACACAATTTTGTATTGCTAGCATTAGAGTTATGGTGATAACATGTTTTAAATTTGTAAAACCAATGTGTGCTTGTTCATTCCATTGTAATTTTGTATGCTTACCTTTGAGAAGATTAGTTAGTGGTGCAACTATGGTCGCATAGTTGCAGATGAATCTTCTATAAAACCAATTAATCCCAAAAATGCATGCAACGCAGTGAGGTTGAGAGGAGGGGACTAATTGAGAATGGCATCAATCTTGTTAGGATCTGGTTAGACCCCGTTGGCTTAGATGATATGTCCTAAGTAGTATATAAAAGGGACCACGAAGGTGCGTTTGACCGTTTGACAATAAAATTGATGGTCCTGTAATAATTGGCAAATAATAGCTAAATGTTTTAGGTGCTCAAGTTTAGTGGCATTGTAGATAATATTGCATCTAGAAAAAACTAGGACAAACTTCCATAAAAATGGCTTTAACATATCATTCATGGTAGCTTGGAAGGAGGACGGTGCATTAGTGAACCCAAAGGGCATTACACAAAATTCATAATGACCATCAAATGTACAAAAAGACGTTTTAGGAATATTACGGGGTAGACTCGAGTATGGTGGTATTTGAATCTAAGGTCAATTTTAAAGAAAACAATGGCGTGACCCAATTCATCCAACAATTTGTCTACTATAGGAATATTTAATCTATCACAAATAGAAAAATGTTGAGGGTACAATAATCCATGCATAATCTCCATGTTCTATCTTTCTTTTTGACCAATAAGACCGGACATGAGAAGGGGCTATTGCTAGGTTGAATACGGCCTTGTTGTAATAGATCTTGGATTATTTGTCATGGCTTATTTATGGACATGTGGGTAGCGATGAAGTTTAATATTGACTAAGGCTGCATTTGGGATTAAGGGTATGTGATGATCATGGAGGCGTGGTGGTGATAACAACATTGGTTTGGAGAAAACATGGCCATATTGTACCAAAAGGTGATGGAATGGCTCGGATAGGGAGGGTGGGTGAAATGGGTTTTGGTTTTCTTGTTTAGAACTAGTGGGCTTAGGTGAGGAGTGATGACCGACGTCGCATCCCTTCAAAACAGTTAAACTACACTAATTATTTATCACAAGATTAACCTAGGTCGACTCAGAGACACGATCAATTTGATTCCAACTTCAATTCACTAATAAATAATAGGGAGTTTTTGTCGAACAGTTTGTAGACAATGAATAAAAATTGCGAAAACACAAACTACAATTGAAGAAAAATTTAGAAAACTGACAGAATTGATAAAAGGTATTATAAAACAGATTAAAGAACATCAATCCAATTTACCAAACTAAGTAATGCAAATTATCATAGTCCTCAGATAATGATATTGTTATGAAAGTTCATTTAATTTCATTAGAAGCAGTTCAATCGAATTAACTCCTAAATTAATTGAAACCATAAACCTAATTGAAATATCATCTAAATAATCTATGATTAAAATTCAAAATTAGGAAATGAATTCATAACCTAATCCATTTTCAATCCTAAACACATTCATAATCATGAAAATCGAATAGAGGATTGAAGAAGAAAGTGTACATTCACACAGAAATTGAAATACCAAACCAGAACTCACATTCTCCTTGCTTAGACTAGGTCCTTGGATCGATTGATTATTTAGCCTTCCATGATCATTATCAGTGGAAGAGCCACGAAATTAGTGCAAGAAAATGGAAGAACATAAATGAAATGAAGAAGAATGCTCAAGAACAATGAACAATTGAGAGAAAAAGAGAGAGAAATTTTAATTCTGGAAACTTCTAAAAAACTACAAATTATGTTTGTGCTAAAATGAAGTGTAAAAAATCTAACTAACTAATTGCACTAAAATATAGTGACTGAGTCAGTAGGAAAGGATGAGTCATGATTAGGCCCATCTAATCTAACTAATTACTAATTACACCAATTCGCAGCCCAAAACTCAAGTGCAGAGGTGCTGACTTCCAAACCTAAAATGACCTTCAAAATGAAGAATTGGCCTTGGCTTATCTTTGACAAAATTGTAGATCTTTTCCTTATCTTTCCAAGGACTACTCATATGCGTCATTTGGAGTTCTGTAAAGCTCTCTTGGTCAATGAAGCAAAAAAATTGAAAATAAGCAACAATTATCAATTAAGCCAAATTGTTTGGCTAAGACAAAAATTGAATTAGAGTGAGAAAATAAAAGTCCAAGAGAAGCCAAATAAGTTAAGAAGAGTAGAAAAATATCAAACTAAAAACGCTCAATCAAGGAGAAGGATAACAAATGGTAAGAAGAAATAGCTTGGACATGAGAAATTTGACTAGGAGAGGCAATGAGGTGTGATGTGTGAGTGCCACTTGTGAAGGTGATGGGCTTGTCATGGTGAAAAAAGGTCATAGTAGGGATATAAAAATTTGAGGTGATTGGCCCAAGAGTCTTAAGCCATTCAATGCCCAAAACAATGTTTGTTCCATGGATTGGCAATAAGTAAAATGAAACTTCAAAAATATGGTCATGGATAGAAATAGGGACTTTAGAACAAAAACCCGAACAAGAGAGATGGTCCTTGTTACCAACCATAACAGAGAAATGATTGATGGCATAAATAGGCAAGTGAAGGTTGTTGGCTAACCATAATTGAAGTATGTTGTTGGAGCTACCATGTCTATTAAGACCAACAAAGGGAGGCCTACAGGTTTCCCTAAAAACGAAGGGAGTTGGGCGATGGTGAGCCCAACATGGATTATGGAGAAAGTTGTAAGTGAATGGGGGATGATTCATTGACGAGTTCCTCAATGATGGTTTGTGGTGGATATGAAGGTTCTAAGTTAAGTAAAGAAATAAGGGGTATGTTAGAGTCGTCATCTGGTAGTAATAGCAGAAGGGAGCGGTTAAGACATTTGTGGCCAGTATGAAACTTGGCATCATAATAGTAGCAAAGTCCTTTTGCCAATTGGTCTTGAATTTGGGAAGGTGTGAAGGATTTGTAAGGTGGTAGTATGGGTGGTGGATGAGGTAGGGGTTCTCGTGGCTGAGGTTTAGTGCGAGTATCCTTAAGTTTAGCTTCTACAAGTTTAGCCACTACAAGTTTAGCCAAAACAATAGCTTTAGAAATGGTAGTAGAGCAAAGGATAACAAGTTCATTGTGGATTTCAGGGGAAAGGCATGAGAGAAAATAGTTTAACAAGACCTCAGATGACAGACTAGTAACAGGGTTTGAAAAATATTTGAACCATTTCAGGTAGTCTGTAATAGAGGTAAACTAGCAAAACTTAAAAAGGGTAGCTTGGTGATTTTCAAAGGTATAATGCCCAAAACGTAACTCAAGGGCGTGAGAGAATGAACCCTAATCATATAATTGATTGTTAGCATACATCCATTAAACCAAACTAAAGCTTCACCTTTCATGTGGAAAGCAACATAAGACAAATCGGTTTCTGGTGGAATGGAGTAAAAGGAAAAATATTGATTTGCTTGGAACACTCAATCTAGTGGGTCTATTCCTTCAAAAAGGGAAAGTTAAAGTTTTGGGAGGCAAGGAAAATGGTTTTGTTGGTTGTTAGGGGAAGTGGGTGGGGTGACAAAGTTGAAAGAGGTAGTGGACGGGTTGGGAGTAAAACCTGAAACACGAGCAGATGGAGTGACCAAAGGAGAGGAAAATGGAGGTAAGGTGGAGTGAACAACACCATTAGGACTCACTTGGGAAACAAAAAAGTTGTTGAGTTGTTGACCAAATGATGTAGTGCCAGGAATGGAATAAGCTGGCGTAGTGGTAAAAAGTGCTTGAACCTTCTTCGTTAGAGTAGAGAGCAAGATGGTGATGGTGTCATGCCATGAATCCATTGTGGTATTTAAAAGATTCAACCTTTGGTCAATTTATAATTGAAAAGTTGTCACCTTTTTGGCTAGGACAGTGAGAGTTTCATCTAATTCTTTAGTAGATTTGTTAGGCATGATGAGTCCCGAGAAAGCACCAATGATAAAACTCTTGATAAAGCCTTACCAGTATGAGATCAATAACGTCCTATTTGAGAAGGACACTCTCCAATAAGAAAATAAACAAAACTAAGACTGAAATTCTTCTCTTGTATTCATTAAAGACAAAGGAGTATAAATACAAAAATGGATTGTTTCCTTACAAAGATCCACCCTACAGGTGTCATGATCTTACTCCTAAGGGAAACTTCTAGAATGAGATGAGCTTGAATCCTAAGCAAAGAAGGTAAAAGTGGTATGAAATCTTCAATTAATATAATTATCCAACCATTTGGGCTCTCTCACAATTGGGTTGGGCCTGGTATTGGATTTAGCCTTTGGTGGCATAACACCCAACCCTTTTTTATACATGCATTCTCTTTTTTATATGAAAATTAATCATTCTATCTATTGTTTAGTTTTGTTTGTGGATAGTAAAATGCTTTTAACAAAATACCATATGCATAATTTGTTTTGTTCTATATTCATATTACATTATTAGTATAGAATAGTTCTATCACAAGGGTCTAGTTCGGTTGGTTGAACAAGGTGCAAGAGAATTATAAAGCCTCTAGTATTGTCTTTGAGTCCTACAAATTAAAAAAAAAAAAAAAAAGTATAGAGTAGTTCTTATTCTGTGATTTTTTTGGAAGGGGGGAAAGGTATGTACATTTGTAAGATTATTGATCAATTATATACTAATGAGTTTGCTCTGTTAAGATTCACTGGCCAATTCGAATGAAGAAGGGAACTGAGGGCTTTAAAGCTGAAAACATTGTGCCATCGAACATACCTAGCACTTGGAAGGCAATGGAAGCTCTTTATGACAGTGGCAAGGCTAGAGCTATAGGAGTGAGCAATTTTTCCACCAAGAAGTTGGGAGAATTGCTTGAGGTTGCTCGTGTTCCTCCCATGGTTAATCAGTTAGAGTGTCATCCTGCATGGAGACAGGACAAGTTGAAGGCCTTTTGCAAATCCAAAGGTGTTCATTTTTCTGTAAGTTTTCAAATCTTGAATGGTCCATCACGTTTGAGTTAGCATGACGGTATATTTTGTTGTTTTTCTGAATTTTTTGCATAGTTAAAAACTTAAAATGTGTCATTTAATTGCAAATGTTCAGGGATATTCACCTTTGGGTTCCCCTGCTTGGCTTGAAGGTGATATCCTTAGGCATCCAGTTATAAATTCAATTGCTGAGAGATTAGGAAAGACTCCAGCACAGGTAGCTCTTCGATGGGGACTGCAAATGGGCCATAGTGTGCTTCCCAATAAATTCAATTGCTGAGAGATTAGGAAAGACTCCAGCACAGGTAGCTCTTCGATGGGGACTGCAAATGGGCCATAGTGTGCTTCCCAAGAGTTCTAATGAAGCAAGGATAAAGGAAAACTTCGATATTTTTAACTGGTCTATTCCTGAAGATTTGCTTGCTAATTTTTCTGAGATTAAACAGGTAAATATTTAATGGTTCATTCCCTTGAATCTGTGTATTATTTCATCAGGACCTAACATATATACATTAGTAAATTCTTATGTATTTTTTTTTACTTTTAAATATATTTTTAGTCCCTAAAAAAATTAATGAATTTTGATTTTTATTTTTATACAAAAATTATTTGATTTTCATTCCTCAAAGTTTAAATCTTTTTTTTTTTTTTTTTTTTTTTTTTTTTTTTACCTTTACTTCTATGTGATACTCATTAACTACTTATAATATGTTTAGTAGAAGATCAAATGATCATTCCATGTAACACTTGTTACAATGCCAACATATGATACCTCTATAAAAATTAATCAATCCTTAAAATAAATGTTATTTATCAACTTGAAAATAAAATTTAGGGACCAAAAATAGTAATTTTAGATTTTGGAAGTGAAAAAAATGAAAGAAAATTGTTATATAGAAAATAAATGCTATCTACACTAGGTTTTTTTTTTTTTTTTTTATATAGCTTTTCTCACTTCTCTTCCTTTATCTATCATAATTATACAAGAGTTGTAGGAATAGGATTTATCATACATGAGTGTACTTGCATAACACACACATATTCCTCACATTGTTTGGTCAAATATTTATTTTCTTTAATTTATATTGCGGACTGGCAGTAAAACTCAGCGAACAATTTGAAAATTGTGTGTGGTAATTTGAGTGTTTAACTTACTCTAAGAGTAAATCTCGTCCAACTTACTAAATTTTTTTTTATAAACATAAATTAAATTTCATTAATCCAACTATTGTATTGAGTATTTTCTTTTTAAGTTAAGTCTACAATATTTTATATAATTTAAAAATTGGTTAATACTTTGTTAATAAATTTTATTTTAACATGAAATAAATTATAAAAATATGCGTAAATATTTATTATGAAATCATATGCTTATGAATATTTATCTAAAACTGGACATGATATTTTAAAGAGATTGACATGGATAAGATATCACACAGTTCAACTTTTAGATTCATCAAATTTTATTTTATAAAAAGTTATTAAGAAAAGTTACTGACATGAATTTTTCTCTCTCACTCATACGAGACATATATAGTACCGTCCAACATTAAATGTTGATCATATATATGGACATGAATAATTAAGACTAAAATTTTGTAATTACATGATAACTAAAATGCTTGTTAATTGATCGTTCAAATAAAATATATTCATCAATGTTCATTATTCCCATTTCTCACAATAATTAAGTAATCTCTCTTAAGTAATTGTCATATATATATATATATATATATATATATATATATATATATACACGCCTGTTTTTGGATTCCGATATCCACTTATTGGGTTGAGAGTTGGGAGTCACTAGAGAAACTTATCAAGGTTTAGTGCTAGTCACATGTTATAGATGTTATGAAAGATTTATTTATATTTATGAAAGATCAGTCAAGTTCGACACTTATTTTTTTTTCTTTTGTTGCAGGAAAGATTACTCAAGGCTAACTTCTTAGTCCATGAATCAAACAACGGGGTTGACATATATGAGGAAGAAGTATGGGATGAAGACATATGATGGGATTACTCAATAGACTGGTCGGTTAAACAAGTGGACGTAATAAAAGATCAACCTACGCTAAAATAACTACCTAGGTTCGTGCACGTAGCCGGTAGCTCTGCAACGACATATCATTTTAGTATTTTGACTGACGGCTATATATTTTGATCGATAATCAACTAGCTTTTGACGCATGTGATGAACAGGATAAATACTTTGTTTGAATAATTTTATATTAATTTTATAGTTGTATAATAAAAAAGTTATTGAATAATTTGTTTTGACATATAATAATTAAAATATTAAATAAATATTTTATCTAATAATAATAAAATAACATGTGATTTGATAATGATTGAATTATGAAAAATCCAGAATGTGTTATTTTTTTGGAATAAACAAAAAGTTATTTTGTTAAATATCACATTTAAAATAATTTCTTCTTTAGATTTAAATATTACAAAAAATAGATTTCCAAAGAAAAGTTTTACATGTCCCTACCTAATCATAAAGAAGAAATAATTCTTATTATTTGAAAATGCCCTAAGCATGATTCTATCATATATTTTTGTTAATCATTTGGACAACAATTGATTGTGTTTAGTTTGAAATATTTTTTTTTCATAATTGAGTTCGTCGTAAATTAGAAAATATTGAGATTGAGAGATAGAAAGAATGTTTGGAATAGTTATTGAAGGAAAATCAGATAAACTTTTATTATTACTTTGTAACAATTTTTTCATTTTTATGAGTATGTTATTTTTTAACTATTCATCTGTTAATGTTAATTGTAAAAAAATGAAGTCAAATTAATATTATATACATAATATTAAAATAGAAAATGCAATTTGTATAGAAAAAAAAAGTTATAATAATTACCGTTAGTTTGAAGAAGTAATCGATGTTTGCGAAGAATATAATAACTTAGATTTTTGCCAAACATATCATGGCCTAGACATTGGATTTGACAGACGTAATATAACAAACAATATTTTCAAATTAAGATCCTAATCCACAATTACTTGCTCTAGTAATAGCATTGATATATATTTTCCATCATCATCTAACAAACTGATAAATGTCAAGTTTATTAGATTTTTATATGTATTTTGTGACGTTTATTTGACATTTTAGTTAATATAACTTTAGGTCTTGTTTTGAATTAAATTAGCTTTTAAATTCAGTTTTTACTTTGTCCTAGGTAGAATTTTATGTTTGAGATATTTTTAATGAATTTTTGATAAATTTTTAGCAAAAACATATAATTTTGGCATGAGCTCGCTCAAGCGCCAACAAATAGAGAGAAAAACTCAATTCAAATTGGCTCGCTTAAGCAAGCAATCTCCCGCTTAAGCATCAAAGCTCTAGAGGCCCAAAATCAACAAAAAGGTCAAGAAAAAATTACAAAAACTGAAGATAAAAGCTAGGAAAATCAAGAACAAGATATTTTTTTAAGGATAAATCAGGTGAAGAAGAAAATAATTACTTTAATTAATTAGAGATACTATTTGTTTGTAATTTTTTGTGATTATATTCCTAATTAAACCTAACTACAATTCTATAAATAAGAGGCTGGACATTTGTAAGGGTGTAGAAGTCTCGAGCAGTTTTTAGAATTATATTTTAGATTTTCACCCACTAGAAACATCCATTATTCCACTAGACACTCTAGGTTTCATTGTATTATTTTTATGAGTACAATTCCTTCCACCTAGGAGAGGAAAGGATGAACCTTGTTTCAATATAATTCTACCTATTTAATACTTCATCTTGAGTTCTTTATTTATTTTCGTACTTAATACTTTTATTTGATTGGTCATCTTATAGATGAATTCAAGAATTGATTTGCGCTTTGGCGAGCCTTGTTGAAACTCGAACATGATTCATGTAATATCTTGAATTTTAAACATGTAATTAAACCTGGATTAAGCATGAGTTAAGCTTAGGATTAAGATTTGGCTTAATGAAACATGATTATGCTCGATAATTGCTAGAGAGGCAGCTTAAAAGAGTGAGAAAGCTGTGTCTGGCATGTGGCGCGACCCGCGTGGAATGTGGCGCGACCCGCGCCATATGTATAAATA
>PYAF01000333.1:8261-19986 GCA_007407185.1 Glycine tomentella
TGTTATTTGCTTCTTCACTGACCACAACTTGTCCATTTGGATTCTCAAGGGAAAGATACAAATCATTGCTATTCTATATGCTGTAAGTTCACTTTTTCAAGTCATGAGTTAGAGTTCCCGTGTGGCATTACCATTCGATATAGAATTTGAGTTAAAATTAAGATAAGAGAGAAATTACTTTTACAAAGGCAAGTGAGAATTTTTCAGGTAGTAGGTCCTCTAAAGTGTGTTACTCACTTTTAGAATGTAAAGGAAATAATCTGAAGTTATAGATGAATAATTAACAGTAAATATTACATGCATGCATAACAAATCGTGAATATGTTAATATACCATGTTGATTTTTACATCAACACCTAAGTTATTTCTTTTACCTTTACTCAATTTAGAAGAATCAAATCCTTTTGTTTTTTGTGGTATGGAAAAAGGGTGGCAAATTCGTAAGCTAAATTAATAAATATTTGTAAAAAAATATTTGTAAAAAACTTTATTTTAGCAGCTAAATTAATAACATATTTCGTAATTAAAAAACAAATCATACCGTGAATAACTTAATTTAAAGTTATTTTATAAAATAATTTGTAATTAGTTTATTATAGTCAAACGAACATAATGATACATTAAAAAGTATAATTTTAATATTTTAAACGAACTATTCAAAATACCTCGATTTGTCTAAAAATAAATTTGATTATATTTCAATGCAAAACCAATTAATTTTAAATTATTTTTTCACACTTCTATATTGATTTATAGTAGGGTTTATTAAAGTTATGGATCAAATTCTTTAAAAATTGATTATTTTGTTATAATTATATATAAAAAATTAATATTTAATAATTATTTAATAAACAACATCATTATGTTACTTCAAGTAATTACAAATACTGAAAAATAGAGTTGTTAAATATTTATCCTCTCACTCAAATTCTTTTATGTTATCCTCTTACAAGTAATAAAACAAATGATAAAAATAATAAATGTGCAAAATATATAACATTTTCATGCAAAGTACATAATTTTTAAATGTACAAAAAAATATCAATACAATGTAAATTGTTTCAACGAACAATTTTTGCAAAAATATTGTTTCGAACATATTTTGCATATAATACTCTCCGACCCATGACCAAATTTCCCTCATTGACAAAAATATTTCAAACAAATATTTTCCGTCGGAAATTAGCATTTTCGACGGAAAAATCCGTCGGTAATTACCGACAGAATTTTATCCGTCGAAAATTTCCGACGGAATTATCCGTCGGAAATGCCAAAATTACCGACGGAATTTTGTCCGTTGGAAATTTCCGACGGATAATTCCGTGGGTAATTTTTGACGGAAATATCCGTCGGAAATTACCGACGGCCATATCCGTCGGAAATTACCGACGTATCAAATTGAACTCTTTTATAGATCTTGCAAAAAGTATGCTAGAAATGATCAATATGCATTTTGATATCATGAAGCAGTTACATCACATGCATAATCATTTTACGGATAACTAACGAAAAAATTCATGATGAAATGAGCAATGCTGGCCATAATAATAATAATAATAATAATAATAATAATAATAATAATAATAATAATAATAATAATAATAATAATAATAATAATTTCCGACGGAAATATCCGTCGGAAATTACCGACGGCCATATCCGTCGGAAATTACCCACGGAAATATCCGTCGGAAATGCTAAAATTACCGACGAAATTTTGTCCGTCGGAAATTCCGTGGGCAATTTTCGACGGAAATATCCGTCGGAAAATCCGTCAGAAATTGAATTATTTTTCACGGTATAATTACCGACGGCCATTTCCGTCGATAATATAAATATTTCCGACGGAATTTTTCCGACGGAAAATAATCTGTCGGAAATTACTTTCCGTCGGAAAAATCCGTCGGAAATGCTGAAATTTCCGACGGATTTTTGTCCGTCGGAAAAATTCCGTCGGAAATAGCTTTTTTTTTGTAGTGTCGAAAAGGATGAGATCGATCCCCGGCCAAGACTTGAGTTTGAAAGAAGCAACAAATATTTGGTTGTGTACCTTCATCATTTATGATGCCAAATAGTTAATATTCGAGACTCACCGCAACAATTTCCATGGTAGAGTAGTTTTGGATCAGCTGGGGTGGACCCACGTATGGGGCAACAACTCCTCCAGAATATATTTTATTTTTAAGATTATGTCTATCACTAGTATTAATTGTTACAAAATACGTATTTGATAACACTCCAGCTGGACTATTATTACTTTTAAACTGTTTTGTTATTTTTTTTAATATATCCGAGAAATAATAATAATAATAATAATAATAATAATAATAATAATAATAATAATAATAATAATAATAATAATAATAATAATAATAATAATAATAATAATAATAATATCTAAGTCCCTTGATGGAAGACTTGAGAAAATTATGGATGGAAGGGATTCATGTATTTGATGGGAATAAAAACGAGACCTTTAAGTTAAGTACAATAGTATTTTGTACCATTAATGATTTTTCAGTATATGAAAATTTGAGTTGATATGGTGTTAAGACGCATCATGCATGCCTTATCTATGAAGAAGCCATAAGCTACATACCGTTGAAACATGGAAGAAAAACAGTGTCACTTAATATCAACGTTTTCTCAAATTTTATCACCCTTATTGAAGATTGAAAAAAAAAACTTTCACTACTATAACAACAGCTTTCAAGGTCGATTATTTTAGCCATAACCTTGTTTGGGACGTCGTCAAAAAGGCCAGCCTACACCGTCAATTTTTTGAGGACCGACTTTGAATTTTTTTTTTTAATTATATTTTTTTTTAAAATTTGTACAATCTAAGTCGGTTATTTTAAAAAATCGACTTTGAAAGCTTGGATACAAAGTCGGTTATTCTAAAAAACCGACTTTGAAAGCTTGGGTACAAAGACGTTTATTTTAAAAAACCGACTTAGAAAGCTTGGATACAAAGACGTTTATTTTAAAAAACCGACTTTGAAACTTGGATACAAAGATGGTTATTCAATAATAACCGACTTTGATGTTCCCAATTTTTTTTAAAACGTTGTTTAATTTGGATTTCCCATTAATTAACAAAATAGTCAAATGTGCACCTATTTCTTCACCATATAATCCAACAAACAATTGACTGCAATTTAAATGGACCCAAGATTAAATCATAGGCAACAATGTAGACAATGAAATATATAACAACTACTCAAGTAGGTTGAATAAAATCGGAAAAAATAATTAATAATTAAACAGATGAAAAAGACAAGTCTAAATGAGTCAAGTATCTAAAACTCATAAGGCTCCTCAGTCTAGTTCTTGTTACGAGAGCCAATGCTCTCATAGAACAAAATGTAACCATGGTTGTTGGAATATGCTTGCAAGATGTGTAAAAAAATGTCCGAACAACAAACTCATCAATCATCTTAACATAGAGAATACTCAATATCTCAAGATGGACAACTACTGCAAACAGAGAATACTCAATATATGCATCTTCAGCAGTATCGTTCAATTTCAACTCAAGAGGGAAGACAACCCGGTAAGACAACTTCTTGTAGCGACCCAGTTGTTCAATATATTTAAAACGCTTAAGGTGGATGACCAAGACATGAGGTGGTTTCTTTATCTTCTGAGCTTGTTACAAACTGATAACAATGAAAGTTCAAATGTTGATTATCATACCATTAAACAAACCTGAAAAAGTAAAACAGATGAGATTGCATAGGTATTATTTTGCTGCACAAGCAACAATCAATACTCCTCCAGGTAATAGATATAAAAAAAAAAAACTATGGTGAAAATGTTAGCTCACAACCATGAGTTGCTAAAGCCACTACCAGAAACAAAACATCATAGTAATACTATTAGTAAAAAACTATCGATAGCAATCTGTATTTAATTACAAAGAATAACAAATTGCATGCTCATCATAATACATTAACTGATTACCTATCATTAGTAAACACATTCACATCATGGATCTATCTACATTGTCAACTTCTTCTATTCACGATTTAATTTACAAGATGCATGCTCAAACTACTTCTCCCAGCCTAATTAATATGGTTCCTCAAATACTAACATGTTAATTAACTAATTTCTGAAGATGTTATCTATTAAAAATGGTTCATTCTTTGCTCAAGTTGGCTTTCATTAGGTCACTACATAATATAATATTGATTGAATAATTTACAGGGTTGGATTAAGCATCCAAATTATTATAAATTCTTTATAATATTTTTTTTTAATTTTTACTAATGAAAAATCAAACACTTTCTCTTTCTCTCTCATGTTACATTAAATAACTTTGCAAGAAAATAAAGATAATGGGCTAAGCTTTCTATTGTACAGTATCCTCACATGTTTTCATATTTTTTCTTTAGTGTTGACAAGGCACTTTATACCCCATCTAAGTATAATATCACAATAGTAACAAGGCACAAGAGCAATTTGTATCACTGAAGCATTGGCATTGTCATGAATAAAAATTTCCTACCGGTATGTCCCTCTTTGCTTCCATGAGTGACCAGCACTCCGTCTCTACATCAAATGCCTATACTACTCAAACACCAAAATTATAATTAGAACAATTTTACAACCATAAGCAAGACATAACTATTACATGTAGATAAAATGAATTGAACCTGAAATTATGTCACTTAACAAAGTGAAAAATAAAAGAAAGACAAAAAAAAGTAATATGACAATAGACATTACTTCCTCCTTGGAGAACTCTGTACAACTTGGACTCATATAGCAACTGAGGATGCTTTGTCTATTTTCCTAAATAAAAGGGGTAGAAAGCAACAAAGAACAGGAATGAAAAGGGAAAAAGATTAAGAAAATAAGCTATGGAGCACTCAAAGAAATACAGAAACTAGTAATTACCTAAGAACAACAGAGTCTTAAATGATCAATATGCATCCCAAAGTTTTGGACTATCAGGCTATCAAATTGAACTCTTTTATAGATCTTGCAAAAAGTATGCTAGAAACGATCAATATGCATTTTGGTATCATGAAGCAGTTACATCACATGCATAATCATTTTACGGATAACTAACGAAAAAATTCATGATGAAATGAGCAATGCTGGCCATAATAATAATAATAATAATAATAATAATAATAATAATAATAATAATATTATTATTATTCTTATTATTATTATTATTATTATCATTATCATTATTATTATTATTATTATATTGAGTGAGATTGATGGTTATATTACCGTATGTATTTCTCCAATGTTGATAATGAAGGCATAAGGCATGGGCTAAATTGGAAGCAGACAAAGAAAGCCTTAGAGTTGGATTGAGGATGGCATTGAGGATTTTGGTTGCATCAGGTGCTGTGGAAGTGGGAACATACAAAAGTGATGACCAAAAAATCAAGTGTAGGGGGTTCAATGTCAAGGATTGCAGAATCACTTAGCAAAGCATGAAATATCAAGTTGTATTCTATTGCAAATATATTAAGTGATTTTAAATTTAAAAACTTAATAGTTTGGTTTTAAATCTTTAGTTGCTTAAAAAACTTAGATAATTAGCTTCAAATAACATTAACAATAAGCAAAAGCAAGTAGATAGAATTAATACAACCACCCCTTTATATTAAATTTGATAGTATATTCTCTTGAAAGTTAACTTAATCATAATACATAACATCCATTTACCATGTAAAAGAAAACATGGTAATTATAACATGCAACAGTTCAAAATGTTAACTAAAAGAAAATGCAAGTTAGATTAAGAGGCAAAATACAAATGAAATCACCCTCATCAGATTACCTTCTGTTATCTAACTATGAACTTGATTTCAATTATTAGAAACTTGATTTCTAAATTAATCTTTCAGTCAGAGTGACCCAAGACCTCTGTACTCTAATAACAAAAGACAAACACAACAATTGAAACACACCTCAAAAAACAAACTTAACCAAACATAAATGGCAAATGTAAAACAAAAACACAGTTCAGTTTCAATGAAGTATGTGTAACATTTGCTGAATCAATCCTAAGAAAGTGTTTCAAGAGCAGAAATGAACCAAAGGCACAAATAATCCATCTGGGCAAGTAAGATTCATCCAAAAGTTATATGAAAATCAATTTAGAACAATTATTTTTCTCATTTTTTCATGCATAATAATCCATCTGCGCAATAAATTAAAAATCAATTGCCAGATAGAAGAAAATGAACTCCTGCACCTACAGCCACCAAGTCAATAAGTGAGTGATAAACACCTTTTCCTACGATAGAGAGCGTAGAAAAGGCCAATTTCATACTAACAAACACACAAATATCTTAAGACCCAAACAATTCAGTTTACAAACCCATCAAAATCAGATTCATCCAAATGAATATGAATCAAAATTCAAAAGGCTCAAGACTCTTAACAAAAACAACAATAACAATCTGCATTTAGAGAGGTATTTGCCCCAACTACAAAAAAAAAAGAAGCAAAGTTCAAAAAGAGAGCCAATCAAAAGAGACGCAAACCTGATTGTAACGCCTCCTTTTACTTTCTCGTGCTTGATTGATTTTAGATGAAATCTTGTGACCTGACGTGTTGTAAACTGTAACACCCCGTGTGCACCCGGTGTATTAACATTATTATAATATCAGAATAGCATAAAGTAATATAGTAAAACTAATAAAACTGCGGAAGCATGCATAGATTGCATTTCTTGATACATTATGTATGGTACACTAACATCAGCATAAACAAATTCATACATCTTTACATCTAGCCCTTATTGATCCAAATAATCAAGACAAAAAAAAACAACCAAAATCCAGGTAGATATCAATCATATCTATGCAGATATGACAGGAGACAGAAAACTACCTCAATATACATACACCACATGGAGTCTCAAATCTCTCAAACTCCGGCCAACGCGCTCCTAATGCTCGGCTCTGGTGTGCTTCTCACCATGGAGTCCATCACCACCGATATCAGCTATCCCTGCATCATAAGCCCCACAAGGGGTGAGATAAAAATCTCAGTAAGCCCAGGGTTCTTGGAGGTCTTTCCTCCCCCCTGGTTCACTATCAAATACCTACTATATATAATGAGAGACCCTTTGTCTAGGAAATAGGCACTCTCTCAAGCTCCATGATCTTAAACTCTCAACTCATAACACTGATATCTCAGCCTTCTCGGCTTTCTCATTTCATATGTATATACATATATCTATCTATACTACTTATAACACCTCATTACTGCTGAGGTATCACTGATCCAAGGAATAGGTTCTCTGTAACCTAATCCTTCACCTGGGGATAATCATCTAATAGGTACAAATCCCCAGAATCTCACTGTGCTCTAATCAATACCTGAGAAGGATCATCCATCTAAGGGTTCTCCACTCACTCAGGGCTTTCACACACATTGCCTGAGGAATCTCTCAACTTAGGACTTTTACACACTGAGAACCTGAATAGGATCATCTGCCAATGCAGGTACATCTACTCAGGACTCGCTCTATCTATGCCTGAATAGGATCATCCACCTACTCGTGGGTACATCTACTCAGGACTTGCCGCCCAATACCTGAATAGGATCATCCACCTACTCGTGGGTACATCTAATCAGGATTTACATGGACGCCTATGGATTATCCCAAGGAAGATCATCCACCTACGCGTGGGTACATTTCAAAGGGGTCTATAGTCCACTATTCTCTGGCCAGAGAATGCTCACCTAGTCTCATAATCAACACACAGCATGACACCCTCACAGTGTCAATCTAATATCAATATCAACATGCCATAATGGCATTTCCTCAGTACATATCACAACACCATCGCGGTGTTTCACTATTATAATCATCATCATACAACAGCAATGTGCCTGGCATATCATACAAGACTACCATCCAATTGCAGCACAACACTCTCACAGCGTTAGCTCATCATCAGGCACAGATCACTAACACAATGTTCATCTTATCACTAGAATATAAGGGGTATATCTCTTATACCAGCTCAATCCTCTATCCTAGTGTTTAGCTAGCACTAGATATTATAAACATGTCTTATACACCTATAAGACAAAACATTACTATTCCTAACACCATCACAGTGCTAGGATCATCATCAATCATCATACAATGTTATCAGGAATTAGGACACTAACCTAGTGTTCATACTCACCACAGTGCATATACTTCAATAAGTAGTGACCCCAAGCAGGGAAATCATTCCAAGGAACACTAAACTTACCTGGTATGGCCATGCTTTATCACCAATCCTCAGATGGTGTCCATACTGCTGCCATCTTCATGTCTTGTCCTCTAACAAAAATCATACAGCACAGCCAACATCAGAAACACTATACCAGGTATCTAACAACGGTACTCAACCGTGGAAATGAAAGGAAGCATGATTCCTTTCCACAGTCTCTCAATCGTCTAACTTAGGGTTATTGGCCTAATCACTTCGTAGGCCACTCACAGATCCTTAGCAGGATCATTCTCAGTCTAACCATGGTCTTAGAGTCTTTCTAAGACTCTGTATTTGTCAATCCAAGGATCTATTAGTTCATAATTTACCAGTTTTCAATCATGGCCAAATCAAACATATTAATGCATATTCACCATTTATTTGACCTCATGAACAACTTTTGTAAAGGTACTTAAACTAACACAGGCCACAGTACCTTCCATTCACACACCTTTCTTCCTTCCCAGAGCCAGACTCAAACTTCATCACAATTTCAATTTCAACATGCCATATAGCTAAGAACAACCTCCTGACTACACTTTTCTAAAGAACCTAAGCCTAATTCCAACCCTATAATCAATTGGTTACTATTCACCCAATCCCCCATTTCAAGAATTAAACGGTTAAAACATGAGTTTCTTACCTCAGATCAATAGAGGAAGGCTGGAGAAGTCTTTCCCCTCACTCAGGTGCCCTGAAACCAATTCTTTTCCTCTCCAAAACTCAACCTCTGAGGAAACTCAAGGGAATGAGAGTTTTCTCACAATTCTCACACCCCAAGGCTGGATTCTGGCTCTCCAAGGTTCTAATCAAGTTTAGAGGTGATTAGGAGGTGTTTTAATGGATTATGATGAAGATATGAAGCTTTTAAGGTGCTCTAATGGCTTCCTGGCTCAAGGAGGAAGAGGAATAGTGAATTTTCCCCAAAAATCGCGTAAAATGGCCTTTTATAGGCCTCTTCCGTGCCTTCCACGCTACCAGCGTGGCTTCCCACGCCCTTGGCGTGGGTTTCCAGTGAAAATGGCTTTCTGGAACACTTCCCACGCTCCTGGCGTGACTTCCCACGCTCCTGGCGTGGGATTCCAGAAAAAAACCATTTTTTGGAGCACTTCCCACGCCCCTGGCGTGGCTTCCCACGCTCCTGGCGTGGGCTACAGTAACTGCTACAGTAATATTTTTTTTTTTTAGCCAAGGTTATTATATAAACACATCCTAGTTTTAGGCTAGTTTTAGGTTATATTTTAGTTAAATAATTAGGAAAATAGTTTAGAATTAGTTAAGTTTATTACTTTATTGTTTTTAATTCAATTCAATACCAATTGAGCATTTTCAGGCCAAAAGAGGAGTTCAAGGCAAAGAAAAAGAAGAAAACAAAGTTTTAAGTCCCGCGCGGATAGCGCCAGTAGCCGCACGGATCGCGCCAAGTGCAGGATTGAAGGCCATAGTCTCGAAGATCTCACGCGATTAGCGTGGATTAGCCGCAAGCACCGCGCCATCAGCGCCAGACCCGCGCCATCAGCTTCAAGGACCACAAGCCAGGGCATTCAACTCGAACAACTCACGCCAGTAGCGCCATATCCACGCGATCAGCGCCATCTATTCGAGAGCTCTGCGCCATCAGCGCCGTAGTCGCGCTAACAGCGCCACAAAAGACTAGAGCAAGCCAATTGACTCGAACACTCCACGCGGTTAGCGCCAGACTTTCGAACAAGCTGCGCGGTTAGCGCGGGATCGCGCGCGGGTTGCGCCAGAGTGATTTAGTTTCCTTATTTAAAAGATCTGTTTCGAATTTCTGCATAGAATTAGGCTTTCTTACTGTAATTAAATGGTTCTATAAATAAAAAGCCCCTGAAACAGGTTAGGGTATCCAGAATAGCCAGAATATACATTTTTCATCCATTTTTCATCATCTAAAAACCTAGAAATCAAGAACCAAGCTGAGTGTCTGCACAACAATGAATCATACCACTGCTTTGATGTTCTTGAGGCCTATGGCTGGCTAAACCTTGTATTTGTGGGAAGGCAATGAATCGATGATAACTCCTCTGTAATTTGACTGGTATTGAATGATATGTTTTAATTGTTTTATTCTATTCTGCACTTCTTTCTATTCTTATTTGAAATTGATCACTTCAATTAAGTACATAGGGTTAGGATTCGCAATGGGAACATTGGGGTTCTAATTTCTGAACCGTTTAGAATAATAGTTGTTCATCACCTAGGAATAGGGATGCGTGGCTGCAGAGCCTATGATATGTTCTTTTGAATGCTTGAACCGATAGATTTCACTAAGGAATTAGGTTTTCGATTCAGGTTAAAGGGTTAATTCACTAAGGAATTAGGGATTAGCTAATCTAGGAAAGACTTATTCTCTGAACAATTAATAACAGGAACCTCTTATGATCTATTCTCTAAATGCTTAGTTTGACAGAATCACTAAAGGCTTAGGATTCTCGATCGAATTAAAAGGTGAAATCGCTAGTTATCTAGGATTTACGAATATAGGAGAGATTTATCATTTGTGTATGTTAATGTTAAATAACGAGTCAAGTGAAAGAGTATGAATCTGAGGGGATTGCGCCTGACCACAATTATCCTTCCATTGGTAAACTTCTCAATTTTATTTACTGCTTTTAATTAATTTCTGTTTTACAACCAATCAATCAAACCTTTCTTGCGTAATTTTCTGTTTTAAATTTCAATCACATTTGATAGTATTACTGTGAACTCACCCTAATCCCTGTGGAGAACGATACTCACTTACCTAATCTTTATTACTTGAAAACGATCGGTGCACTTGTCGTACACTTTGAATCGAGCAACATGACCACTTTGGATTAGGATCAGATTAGTTATAAATTTTATGAAAATTCTTTTCGCTTTGCTTGCACATGTTACTAGTCGTTTATATTATAAACAAATTCTCTCTTCACGATTTAATTATAATGATCAAGTACAGTCCAACAATACAGACCAAAGTATAGTTCATTATACAGTCCCAAATACAAGCCAACGTAAAATACAAATAATTTAAATTCTAGTACAAATCATCAACACATCTTCATCATCTTTTGTTCAAAATCCTTCTCAGCTTATGTGTAACACCCCGTAGGCCTCCGACGTGTTATCATTAATAATATCAGATTAGCGTATAAAATATCAATTAAATAGTTCAGCGGAAACATAGGGTCGTTTTCTTGATACATTATGTATGAAATCACATAACAGAGAACCATAAACTCATGCCCCTGCTGATCCAGTTTATCAAAACCACATAAATAAAACAGATAACAGAGCTTTAGGCAGAGTAACCCCACTATAAACATACACATGTACTCAAGGAAAGTCTCATATACATATTATCAAAGTTCTGTACATAACATATACATCAGTGTTCACCACATCAAGGTGATATCAAAATACATCATCCCTCACAGGGGTATACAGAACTATAACAAAATACATCAAAATGGAGCCCTCAA
>PYAF01000334.1:1873-23754 GCA_007407185.1 Glycine tomentella
GATCCATAGGCTCACCCTCATGATCGGATGCAGATCTCGACGAATCATCAGAAGATGAATGAACCATCTAATCAGTTTCTTTAAATACAAAAAATTTAAAACCATGTTAAACAAAATATGTACGATTCAAACAAAATTTTCTTATATAACAAAAACGTTAAACCATAAACCCTAACACAAACACCATAAACAAAATTTTCCACTTGTGCCAAGTCCATCATCATATACACAGAGAAGAAGCAAAACAAAACAAGAAAGAAAACGTGTGATCATGTCTTTCTCCCATTCACCTTCTCCATCAGATCATGCTCCTAGTCCTCAGAGTAACCCTTTAATCCCCATAAACTGCTCTCAACAACTTGCGAAACGAATACAGCAAAGCACTTGTTACAATAAACCTAATCACAACAGAAGTCCTAAACCTAAACCGGAATCGATAAACCCTAAATCTGTAACCCAAGCCCTAAACCTAAACCAGAATCGATAAACCCTCAATGTGTTACCCACGCCCTAAACCCTAATCACAATAGAAGCCCTAAATCTAAACCGGAATCCATAAACCCTACATCTGTAACCCAAGCCCTAAACCCTAATCACAACAGAAGCCCTAAACCCTGAACCGGAATCGATAAACCCTCCATGTGTTACCCACGCCCTAAACCTAAGCAGAAATCCATAAACCCTAAATCCGTAACCCAAGCCGTAAACCCTAATCACAACAAAAGCCCTAAACCTAAATCGTAACCGATAAACCCTAACTCTGTAAACCAAGCCCTTAACCCTAATCACAACATAAACCCTAATCCTTAGCCCCAATCCATAAATCCCAAATCTGTAACCCAAGCCCTAAACTCTAATCGTAACATAAATCCTAAATCTAAATCTTTAACCCCTTAAGCCCTAAATCTGTAACCAAAGACCTAAACCCTAATCACAAAATAATCCCTAAAACTAATCTGACATCCAAAAACCCTAAATATGTAAACTACGCCCTAAACCCTAAATATGTAACCCACGCCCTAAACCCTAATCACAACACATAAAACCAAGCCACCCTGAACACTAAACCATTACCCTTAACCCCCAAACCCAAACCGCTAAACCCTAATCACAAAATAAACCCTATCACTAAGCCGAACTCCAGAAATCCTAAATCTATAACCTAAACAATAAACCCTAATCATAACACATTAAACCAAGCCCTAACGCACATTAAACCTAACATGAATGTCGCTAACAAATTCATTTGGTCCTAACAATTTTCTAATACAAAAATATAACAGATTAAATATCGTGCACAATTGTTAAATCGACTTACTTGTCGGCAGGGTTTCGATGTCGGCAGAGCTTCGCTTCAGAGAAAATCGCCTCCTAAACTCTAGAGAGAAGTCAGACAAAATTTTAGAGAGAAGGTGAAATGGTAAAAAGTGAATTTTGGGGGTATTTATAGGCATCTGGTGACCTAAACACGCCTAGCTTGGGCGTGTTGCAACACGCCTAGCTTGGGCGTGTTGTAACACGCCTGGCTAGGGCGTGTTTGGGTGCACCATTTGCCCAAATACTTCCCCGGCTGCACCATTGCTCAAATTTTTTTAATTAAATGTATTATTTATAATTTTTTGCCCATAAAAACATCCTACTCGCAGTGGTTTATTTGTGTCCTTACTTCTAAAGTATATTTGGACATTATAGAAAATTAAATTAAATAATCTCAAAGAGCTAGTATATTTTATATGTTTTAAAACACCTATTTTCAACGCAAATAAAATTGTTTTAAGTCCGACTTACTGTTCAATTGTGAAACCGCAGCATATAATTAACAATAACTAATATTAATTTCAAAAGAACAACTATAATATAAAACAAAGTTTGTCCTTTTAACTTTTTTTTTATAGCTATAGCAAAACACACAAAAAGAAGAAATTATTGTCTTTAGAATTTTAATAGAGTCATATGATCAAATGATATGATACTAAATTCATTCTTGATATAAGATGAGGAGTAGAAATACATTCAATTGAAATCATTACGAAACAAAAAAAGCTGAGAGCACATGTAATCAAAATATAATCATAGAAGTAATTAAGAAACATTACGAAAACCAAAATGAAAGATTAAATATTTTAAAAAATTATTTTATATAGACTACCATAAATAGTAAAAGCACAAAAAAGTATGGACAAATAGACACGTATGGAGAAAAATAATAACCCAAAACTAACATACATTATCAGTGTCTCATAAGAAATATTGTAACAATAAATCACATTTAATGTCTGATTATAAAAGGACTACATACAGACAAATATTGTGCAAAAAAAAATAAATTAATAAACTAAAACTAACATACACAACAATGTATAATCACAAGATCTGATCAACTAACATGTAATTGTTGCTATTTCATCAATAACCTTAAATTAGAATCTCGATGCTATATTAAGAGGTTAGGTGGTATATTCTCTTGGTGCCACACTCTTCATGAAAGTAATCAGGTGACTGATGCTTTAGCTAATTTTGCCAAGACTATATATTAAGGATATCGCATTTTTATTTTGTGTCTTTCATTTTGATTATCGTTTTGGCAGATGTAAGTTTTACTGCGTTTTCTCATGGTTTTTAATACTTCTTGGGGTTTAATTTCTTCCCCTTGTTTCCAAAAAAAAAAAAAAGATATTTAAATGGAAAGTTTTGTCAATAATCTTTTATCCATTTTGAACATGATTATCTATGAGGGATGATACTTATGGTCTATAAATACTAAATACAAATAGTTACAAATTTACAATATCTTAAATTTAGCATTTTAATAATAAAAAATTGAAATCAAAACAAGCACGAACATCACCCAAAGAAAAAAGGCAAAACATGCCTTTCTACCCGTATGTATAAATATGTTAAAAATTTAATATTACAAGTGTAAACATACATAATTATACTTTTTTTTTCTGAATCAACAAAAAAGTATGTTGACGATGGTACAAGGAGTACATAACCCATATGCAAATGAAGACCAAATACAGCTAGTTTGACATGTTTAACTATACATAATTAAGTTAAAAGTAAAGTAAAATATATTATTTATCCACCGTTATCCTTCATGTGTTTGCATTATTTTTTTAATTAATAGTATATTGGATAAAAAATTTAAATTGGAGAAAGTAATTTATCAGATAATTTAAAATTCTTTAATTTAAAATTCATTATTTGAATGTTTTTATATGAAGAATTTAAATTTTTGAAATTTTAAAACAAAATTTTAAACAATTAAAAATGTGAAATTTGAATTTCCTTCTAAAATGTGAGAAATTGAAATTTTCTTCTTCTATAGAAGTTTTAACCGCACCATTCTTTGCTCCGTCTCCATCGCCGGCGAGTACTTTAACCTCTGCTACTCCCATGACACTCATCTCACACGCATGTCCATGCATGAGGTTCAAAATTTTAAAAATGAAGAATTTTTTTTTATCCAAACACAAAATTTTGAAAATAAAAAAATTTTAATTGATGCATTTTAATTTCTCTGAATTTTAAATTCCCTAAAATTTTAAAATACTTCATCCAAATAAAAGAATTTGGAGTTTTTTATTTAACACTTAACTAATTTTCACCAACTCAACCTATTTTAAGGTAAAATGGTACATCCAGTTGTAATTTCATATCTAAACCAGAGATCATATCTTAGACATTAATTAAGAAACTCAATTATCACTAATGTCAATATATACTTTTTGGTTTTTTTCATTAATTATTTTGAGTAATAAGATTCAAGAACAATTTTACTCCCAAAATCGTAAAAAAATATGCGCCTTTTCTATGCGGAAAATGAAAGAATCCTTGTACTCGCATGAACTTTTAAACTTTGACGTTTAAATATATCCAGCAAGGTTGATCATGAATGGATAGTGAGTAGTCAGTAATCAGTGCAAATACTACTATTATCTTGCTGAATAATACATTATTGTTACAACAGTTACTGGCTATTGCAAACAATCAAACAAAAATAAAATTAGGTATTACATGCACAGTGGCAATTAATTCCAATTATTGTTTGATTAATTAATAAATAGCCTACAGGCTACAGTACTGCACATATTTCGGTCGTATAGTCAGAAATTAATACATCACAGATTTTTTTTTCTTGTTATTTATTTTCCCTGTATGATTGTTGTTACTTGCGCTATGATTATTGGTGTATATGTATTTCGCAATATATTGTCAAATCTGCAAGTACTGCAACCAACCACTATTCCACAAAAAAAATAATTATGAAATGTAGGCTTTTTTATTTATTTATTTATTAACTTCCATTTCAAATTGATCTTTGTAGAGAGTAAAAGAGAAGATGAAATGTGATTTCATGTCTTGTACTATAGCTGCTGAGTTAAAACATATCCAAAACTGAAGTCAAAGGTGCCACGTTGGTTGAAAGAAAGAAACCCCTCCATACCCTTCTCTCTTATACATGCCTAACTCTTTTGCCTCGGATGCCCTTGCTCTCTGCCATGCACAAATCAAATAAATAAATAAATAAATATAAGCTACCTTGAATTTGAGCAGCAATTGGCAATTAGTCAAACCATTGTTGCTTTATCTACTAACTAGAATATTTCATATTCACCACCTCTTGCATGACCTTATTCTTATCCATCACAATAGTTTACATATATGTGAATTGAGAGGTTTCCATGCTCATCAATTAATTACCACACACACCAGAATGAGCAACCATTAAAACCAACATATAACTTTTTTTTTTCCCTTTAAATGAGACCATGAAAATTTTATAAGTAGATACCTGCATTGCTTCCAAAGCATCTATCTCGGAATTGAAGTCATAAAAGGTACTTGCTGCAGTAAGCTTCAAAGAAAGGAACTGCAACAGCCAAACTTGAGATGGTATTAGTATTAAGGCCATGTTAAAAGTACCTTTTCCTAACAAAAAATGAACATTATATCAGTATATCTTCTTCTCTTCTTTTTGACTTTTGATTGCTTAATTACCTCTACTTGATGCTGCAAGGACTGCACATAGTTTATGATTTCATCCAACATAACTGCCATACCCATTGTCTGCAACCGTTAATGAAAATTAAAATATAAGAGTTTGGTTCGTGTGGTTAGAATTAGACAGAAATTGGAGCTTTTATAAAGGAAAAATGTCTTTACGTACCTTGTAACACCCTGGAACAATATTCTGTAAGTACCTTAATTTCTCATTGATTTTCCCTCTTCTAACCTGAACAACAATAAACGATATATAAATTAAACATGTATTAGTCCACGTTCATCTCACAAATTCACAATCAAAGAGACAAGAAAAATAGCTAAAGTGATTGAGTGTATTCATATTTGATTGTTTTATTTTTGACTTGGTTTGAAGAAAATGGAGTTAGGAATTATGTATACACACCCTTTCTGCTAAATTGTGACTATCAGTAGCTTGACCACCTCTAACCCTGACATTGACAACTTCCTTTGCCTTCTCCTCTTCTGTTACATTGTTTTTCACTCTCTTTCCTCTTCCAGAACTCTGAAATTGTTCACATAAAATAACAAACCAAAGTCAGTCTTGCTCTTGCATGCATACAATTTATTTTTGTATGAACTGCAAGTTTCCTCTGCTAGAGGTAATATTGTTCGACTGGTTAAGTTAAAAAACAACTTCACACCAGTTGATCTAGGCGTTCCGTGATCTCTTGCATATAATTTTAAACATAAATATCCAAAAAAAGCATGCTGCATGGAGAAGAAAAGTGAAAAATAGTAGAAGAAAATTTACATGTTTGAACTTGCTTCCACTCTCAGAACCTTTAGGAGTTGAGTATACTGAACTGGTCTCAGAAAGATCCATTGATTTCCTCTTTTTACCTTCATGGATCTCATTTTCTTCTTGGAAAATGGGGAGGGAAACAGGAAGTGCATTATTGTGGTTGACATGATTGAAGAGAAAAGGAAAATCTTCTTCCAAGTTTCCTGGAAACTCAGGTTCATGGTGGCCCAATAAGAAGGTGTCAAATGAGAAATAAGGCATCAAGTTTGAGTTGTCTAGAACATATAATTGGTTCATCCCTATGAATTGGTTTAGGAGTTCCATGCTAGGAATTGAAGAGGGTCCAATGCTTTGCAAATTTTCTGTGAATTCAGCCATATTTGTTATTAAAATGACAGATTGATGAAGAGTAGGGTTTATGAGGGGTTTTAACTGGTATGGTATTTGGATATGGGTTACACTTGTTCTATTATTTATAATGTGAAATTGTAGCTACATTGGTGATAGGGGTCATTTTGAGGTGGCCACGTGGCACCTCAATGCTTCTAGTTGTTTTTTGTTCCCCTAGTTGGCCCCTTGCACAGCCAAAAATGTCCAATATCAATTACGGACCATCTTTGTGAGAAAAGCACACCTAGTTTTGGAGCTTATAGACTTTTTTTAATTTGTGTTGTGGTATCATTCAATTTTTGGCTGTAGTGGGAATTGGAAAAGTGCACTTGTTTAGTGCGGAAACATGGCCTTGGTGCAGAATCTTCCAAAATATATACGGCCTTTTCTCCTTCCTTATTGTATGTGAACACCATAACTTGCATATTCATTTTTTCTTGTTTATTATCTTTTAATATTCAGACTTTAGAACATTTAATCATTTCCTCCAGGACACAGAGCCAGAGTTCCATAAGAAGAAGGGTGGCCAGGGGGCAATATAAAAAAATAAAGTCAATTAATCCAGTAAATATGTCATCATATAAAAAAATCATAATTATATATTTTAAAACTTTAATTACATTACTAATCTATAAAAATATTTCTTGCGGGCCATCAAAATTTTCTATATCGACACTAACCTTTTTAGCAGTTTTTTAAATATTTTTCTTAACAAAAATCACTGTAACAAGCATTATTTCGACATGATAAAATGATAAAAATTATTATCTATATTAAAAAATTTAAAAATATACTATTAATTAATTATATTATAAAAATTTAGTAAATCTAAATGGATTATGATATTCACCATGTTATCTTTTGCTACAATAATAGTTAACAACCATTTAAGAAAAATTACTCTCAACTCCAAGTTGTTGAAAGGTATTATTCTTCTCATTCCTTTCAACAATTTAGATATTATCTTTACAATGAAAGTTATAAAAGATACTAAAGTATTTTGACAAAAATAATAAAGAAATAAATGATACAAAGGTAATATTATTTACAAAATCACATCCAACCAAATAAAAATAATTACCTTGATATTTTATTATAAATCAAAAATATTTTATTAGTATATTATAACCAAATTAAACTTAGTTCGTTGTATGAAAAATAAAAGACTAGTAAAAATAACATAACTCTTTTTTCCATATAATAATTAAAAAGCATACCCCAAGACTTTGGTCTAAGTGGTAAATCAGTCTTTTAGACAAGGTCTTGAGATCAAATTTGTGGATGAAAGTAACAAACATGATTCTTTTGAAAGATTTCATTAAAAGTGATCAATTTAATTCTTCAACAGATATTAATCATCATTAACATCAATAGAAACTTTATATAAATAACATGGTAATAGAAAAACAAAATATTAATTATACCTCAACAAAACAAAATCATCTCAGAATCATCCTTCTATCAATTTAAAGTTAACACAATTATAGTGTCAATTTTCAGTCCTCACAAATTGTATTTTTATCAGATTTTTGTCTTCCTCACCCTCTTCTTTTCCTTGGAGCTGTTTCGGCCACCACATAAGGGTGAGCTGGATATGCTCTGAAACCCAAATCTACAAAATCCAACTTTAAATAAACTATTTAATTGCGGTTTCTCCCATGTTCGTGTTTTATCCAACCCCAATCATCCCCACTATAACGCATGATCATAAGATATATAACAGACAAAAATGTCATATTTTTTTTCCAAAATTAATTTTATCATTAATACTCTTCTTTCTCTTCTACTACAAGAGATAAGAGTATTAATTGTTTGCTAGTGTAATTAGTTGAAGATATTTTAGTCTAAAAATAATTAATAAATAAATATTATGGATTGAGTCTTCTAAAAGAAACAAATCTCATTTTTAATTTAAGTTTTATAAATAAAAATAAATGGAATATATATTTACAATAATAAAAATAGAAAAAAGTTAGGAAGGGTAAAGAGTAAATCTGTCCCTAATTTTTCTCGAATAATGTGCATGAATATTGATCCACAAGTTTCTTAGTTGGAAACCACGCGTATCACGTTACATAAGCAATCATTCATTATGATTTTTTTTTTTAAGTATTCAAGTAATAATATTTTTAAGACTTGAAGTCAAAATCATTAATAAAACTAGAATAATCTCACCATTTATAGACTTAGTGATATTCAATAGTTTATTTCACCAGTTAGGGCTTAATAGATCACTATTTTTTTTTTAAAAAAATGAAGACATTCAATTAAAATTTAAAAAAAATTTAGAAAAAGTATATAATAAAAACATAAAAGTATTTGTTCGATTAATTCATGTAAAATCTATCCAAGTGCCAAGTATATAAAAAAACAATGAAAATTAAAAAAAAAAATTAAAAATTAATTTAAAAAAATATGTATTATTATTTAAAAATATTATAAATTATTTAGCTAGACTGATTATAGAAATAACTCTATTTATTAAGAATACTTCTGCATCTTGTTACAAAATGTGGCAAAAAATCAGCATCTATATTAGTTTATCATGAGAAACACGAAGTCTTGAGCAGTCCTGAATGATACCATTCCAATTCAAAGATATTTTTATTCTCTCGTAAATTTATCTATTTTTCAAATGCAAAAACTGTTCCATTAATATTCCAAACAAATTGTACTAATCAAATTGATTGTCACCTACGTCACTAATCACTACGTGCCGTGATATTTGTAAGCGTACGAGAATTGCAGCCATAAAATCTATAGCATACACATCCAATGATTTTCCGTCTCTGCCATTCACATGCGTTACTTTAATTTTTAAGTCTTCCTTTCTTACAATTTTTTAATATTTTTATTTATTTCGTTGACTTAAAATATAATTTTGATTTTTATTGTATTTTTTTAATTTTCATCTTCTAAAATATTTTATTAATTTTTAGTCTTTATAAATTTTTGTTTTTCAATTTTTATCTTCGTAGATTATTTTATTTATTTTCAATTCTGTAAATTTGTATTTTCTAAATTTTAAATTTTTTAGTTTCTATAAATTTGTGTTTATAAAAGTTAAAATCGAAAAAAAAAACACTTATAATAACTAAAAATTGAAAAAAATAATTTATACGAATTAAAATTAAAAAATATAAACTTATAAAAATTAAAAATTACCAAAATAACTTATATGACAAGCGCGAACTTATAAGATAAAAAAAAAAAAAAAATCGCTTTTGCTACATTATCTTTACTTTAGAAATTCTAGCTCATGATTCCAAATTAGACAATATGGCTTGAGGAATGTCGTATTTGATTTTGTCATATATTACATGACAAGTTGTCGTGCTATGGTTGGTTATTCTTCTTAGTGTACTGTCGGTAACATATTTACACAGGAAAAAATCCTACTATTGAGTTTTATTATGTTGTAGCCAAATGAGATCATTTGTTGCCATTAGTGCGGGCAATATTGATTACTTTGAGACTACAATATTAATATATTGTATTGCTCGAGCTACAGATTTAACAAGAACCTCCTTACCAGCTCTGGAGAGATATGGAATCAAAAGAATAATGCACCGTTCAAACCAAAGGTAATATAACAAGATATCTTCGGAAACAAAAAGAAAAATGATAATTTATTTGAGGGTGAAATGAGAGATATTTTGTTTCATCACATAGAATTATTTTTTTGTTTCAAAGAATTTACGAAATACATCGCAATAATCACTATTTAGTAATTCCTAAAATTAGATTCTTAAGAGTAGATTTATCTTTGGTCATTTTATTTTGAATAATAAAAGAAAGATCATAAAGAGAATGATTGTATTAAATATTAAATAGAAAAAATGGCCCATTTATTTGACCAGTGTGACATTTTCCTCCAAACTTTGTCCCTCAGATAATTAAAAAAAATTGCCTTTTTTCTGCTAATCATAGAGGGCATGGCTAGTTATTGTTGGACAATTTCCGTTTTTAGTTGATAGATATCTTATCTTTATTTGATAAGATATTTATTTGATAAGATATAATCTTATTTTTATTTGATAAGATATAATCTTGTTTTTATTTGATAAGATATATTTGATGGCTTAGGCCCAACCCATTGTAAACCTAATTCATCCTATAAATAGATGAGTAAGGGTGGAGGCAAAACACACAGAAATTTGAGAGTCTCAAGTGACAGTCTTGAGTGCCATATTTGAACAAGCCCCCGTGCTTGCATATTTGAAAGCTTAGAGTGAAACACTGTGAGCGTTTGAGTGACCACCATTGTTGAAGAGGTTGAGTGTACCACCACTTTGGTGTGTTTTTGATTCATTGTAACCCATATTTGTTATAGTGGATTTTGATACTGAACTTGGTCCCGTGCGTTTTTCTTTTCTCACATTGAGGAAGGTTTTCTCACGTAAAACAAATTCTGATTGTTTCTCTCGCTCCCTTTTGATTTTATTCCGCTTCCGCAATTTGATATTTGAGGGTCCAAGATACCCAACAGTGGTATCAGAGCCCAGGTTCGAGGGTTCTGAAGGAGCCGAGATGGTGACCAGTGGCATCACTCATGACGGAGATATGTTTAAGTTGACCGCAGATAACTTCAACTATTGGAGGTCGATGATGGAGGATCATCTTATCTGTAAGGATTTATATGATCTCATTATTCTTGAAGAAAAGCCGACTGGGAAGTCGGACAAGGATTGGGAAATCCTGAGTCGGAAGGTCGTGGCCACGATCAGGAAATACATTGACAAAAGCCTCTTTGAGCATGTGTCCGAGTTCACGAACGCGTACGAATTGTGGAACAAGTTAGAATCCATGATTCAGAAGAAGACTCCCAGGAACAAAGCACACCTGGTTCGTCGGCTTGTGAAACTTGAGTACAAGGACGACATGAGTATGATCGAGCACCTCAATTCCTACAAAGGAATTGTGAATCAACTGTCCAAAGCCAACATGAAGATTGATGACAAGATGCAAGCTTTGTTGTTGCTGAGTTCGCTACCGGAAAGTTGGGATACTTTGGTAGTAACATTGAGCAACTCGGTTCCAGAAGGAAAACTGACGATGGATGTCATGATAGATAGTCTCCTGAATGAAGAAGCCAAGAGAAGAGAACGAGGTGTATCCAACACGTTTGATGCTAACGTTGTTGAGAACAAAGGAAAGACCGATTCTCGGGGTCATGGCAAGAACCGGGATCGGGGTGGACGAGATAAGTCTAGAGGTCGGTCTAAGTTCAAACATGATTTGAAGTGCTTCTATTGTGGAAAGGTAGGACACAAGAAGCCGGACTGCAGGACTCTGCAGAATGATGAACAGAACGGTTGTATAAAGCCGGATCAAATTGTTCCCAGAAGAAGAAGTGATCAGAGCACCACGTCTGTGGCTGCTAACTCGAATACCGATATACTCTTCCTCAGTGAGGAAATGTTGAACATAGCCCATGATGACTGCACGTGGATTGTTGATTCCGGTGCCTTGTACCACGTCACCCCACATGAGGGATTCTTCTCTACTTACAAGAAGGGAGATTATGGTGTCATGAAGATGGGAAATCAGGTGACCAGCAAGATTGTTGGTATTGGTGATGTAACCCTGATCACAGACACAGGGTGTCGGGTTACGCTGAAGGATGTGAGGCATGTACCTGACATGCATTTGAATTTGATCTCGGTTGGAAAACTAGATGATGTCGGGTCAGTAAATTACTTTGGAGAAAGTAGATGGAAGCTGACCAAAGGAAGCTTAGTCGTGGCCCGAGGAAAGAAAGAAGACTCCTTGTATGTCATGCAAGGAAAGACCAATGGCAAAGAAGCCAATTCTGTTCGAGATGAACCGAGCTTGGAGCTGTGGCACAAGCGCCTCGGCCACATGAGTGAGAAAGGACTCCAGATTTTGGAGAAGAAACAACTACTGACCGGGTTGAAGGGTCAAGTGCTGGAGAGTTGCACGCACTGCCTAGCTGGAAAGCAGCACCGAATTTCTTTTGTGAAACCGGATCAACCCAGACGACGTAAGAACATTCTTAACCTCGTCCACACCGATGTCTGCTCCATGGCCAAGAAGTCACTCGGTGGAGCTCAGTATTTTGTTTCCTTTATTGATGATCACTCCTGCAAAGTGTGGGTTTATCTTCTGAAGACAAAAGACCAGGTAATCCAATCTTTCAAAGAATTCCATGCTATGGTGGAAAGGGAGACTGGCATGAAGTTGAAAGTTGTTTGATCTGATAATGGTGGTGAGTATTGCGGTCCCTTTGATGCTTACTGTAGAGAAGTCGGGATCCGACTTGAGAAGACGCCCCTCAAGACTCCACAAATGAATGGATTGGCTGAGAGGATGAACCGGACTATTGAAGAGAAGGTCCGAAGTATGTTGTCCAATGCCAGGTTACCGAAAACGTTCTGGGGAGAAGCCACCAGAACCGCTGTTGACTTGATCAACCTTTCACCATCTCGACCGCTTGAAGGCGAAGTTCCAGAGGAAGTCTGGACCGGCTGAAGAGAAACTTATGATCACCTGAGGGTGTTTGGATGCCGAGCTTTCGTACATTTCCCCAAAGATGAAAGGGCAAAGCTCGATGCAAAGACAATGGAATGCATCTACCTCGGTTCACCGAAAATCGAGTTCGGGTTCAAACTATGGGATCCTATCAAGAAGAAGATAGTGAGAAGCCGAGATGTGATTTTTCATAAAGATGAAACAATTCATGACATCTCGAAGCCCCAAGTCCGGGTTACTGTCAGACGTGAAGAACCCGACTCTCGTGATCGAGGTGAAGAACCCGTCCCTCTTGTGCAGACTGAAGCAGAGGGAGAAATTGAAGATGATGCCCAACAAAAAGTTGATGAGAACCGAGATGAAGATGATGATTCGGATTCTCAAGCGGCTGATGAAGAACAGTCGAGATACCCCACTAAAGAAAGAAGACCTTCTATGAGGTACCCACCTGATGAATACACCGTCATTGCTGAAGATGGTGAGCCTCAGAGTTATGATGAGGCCATAACGAGCTCGGAGAAAGAAGCGTGGGAGAAGGCAATGCAGGACGAGATGAGTTCCCTGCATGAAAACCAGACTTATGAGTTGACCGAGCTGCCCAAAGGGAGACGAGCTCTGAAGAATAAGTGGGTGTATAAGATCAAGCAGGAAGAAAACGGGCAGAAGCCGAGATATAAAGCCCGGATTGTAGTGAAAGGCTGCAATCAGAAGAAGGGGATTGATTTTGAAGAAATCTTCTCTCCTGTTGTGAAGATGACCTCGGTCCAGACTGTGTTAGCTATGGCAGCTACAATGGACCTCGAGGTAGAACAGATG
The DNA here is from genome assembly GCA_007407185.1 of Glycine tomentella. NCBI lineage: Eukaryota > Viridiplantae > Streptophyta > Magnoliopsida > Fabales > Fabaceae > Glycine > Glycine tomentella. Next base: position 15,345 of record PYAF01000334.1, read on the forward strand.
GATGTAAAGACCGCATTCCTTCAAAGTGAACTAGAGGAGGAGATATTTATGGAGCAACCTGAAGGGTTTCGAGCTCCAGGATGCGACGACATGGTATGCCGATTGAAGAAGAGTCTCTATGACTTGAAGCAAGCACCTCGGCAATGGTACAGGAAGTTTGATTCCTTCATGACAGAGCATAAGTTCATGAAGACGGAGGCCGACCACTGTGTATTTGTGAAGAGGTATGAAAACGGAGACTTTCTGATCCTTCTGTTATATGTTGACGATATGTTGATTGTAGGGCAAAGCAAAGAGAAGATTGCCGCCTTGAAGAAAGCATTGAGCTCATCCTTCGCTATGAAAGACCTCGACCCTGCAAGACAGATTCTCGGAATGAAGATCATCCGGGATAAAACGAAGAAGCTACTGTGGCTAAGTCAGGAGAAGTATGTTGAGAAGATCTTAAAGAGATTCAGCATGGACAAAGCCAAGACAGTTAGCACCCCTTAGTCGAGCACATGAAGCTGAGTAAAAGGCAGTGTCCGAGATCTGATGAAGATAAAGAAGAGATGCTGAAGGTCCCGTACCAATCCGTCATCGGAAGTTTGATGTATGCAATGATTTGCACAAGACCCGACCTGGTGTTTGCAGTTGGATTGGTGAGCCGGTTTCTTTCAGACCCCGACAGAGAGCACTGGGAAGCAGTGAAGTGGATCTTCAGGTACTTGAAAGGTACATCCGATTTTTGCCTCCGATTTGGAGATGGTGAAGTCGAGCTACAAGGCTACTTGGATGCCGATTTAGGGGGAGATTCCAACTCGAGGAAGTCGACGACTGGATATCTGATAAGATTTGCTGGAGGAGCAGTCTCTTGGCAATCAAAATTGCAGAAGTATGTGGCACTTTCAACGACCGAGGTCGAGTAAATTGCCGTAACTGAGGCAAGCAAGGAGATGTTGTGGATAAAGAAGTTCCTCATGGAACTCGGCCATGAACAAGAAAAGTACGAGCTGATGTGTGACAACCAGAGCTCAATTCATCTTGCGAAGAACTCGACCTATCACTCCCACACCAAACATATTGATGCGAGATATCACTGGATCCGGGATGTGGTGGAAGCTGGACAGCTCGCACTTGGCAAAGTGCACACCGATTTGAACTGGTCCGATATGATGACCAAGTCGGTACCAGCATGGAAATTTGAAGATTGTTGTGAAGGAGTCGGGCTGATGAATTCGGCACATTAAAGCCGAGAAACAAGGCCGGGTTGATGAAGTTGAAGACCCCGGTCTCACTGAAAAACGAAAGGGGGAGATTTGTTGGATAATTTCCGTTTTTAGTTGATTGATATCTTATCTTTATTTGATAAGATATTTATTTGATAAGATATAATCTTATTTTGATTTGATAAGATATAATCTTGTTTTTATTTGATAAGATATATTTGATGGCTTAGGCCTAGCCCATTGTAAACCTAATTCATCCTATAAATAGATGAGTAAGGGTGGAGGCAAAACACACAGAAATTTGATAGCCTCAAGTGACAGTCTTGAGTGCCATATTTGAGCAAGCCACCGTGCTTGCATATTTGAGAGCTTAGAGTGAAATACTGTGAGCGTTTGAGTGACCACCATTGCTGGAGAGGTTGAGTGTACCACCACTTTGGTGTGTTTTTGATTCATTGTAACCCATATTTGTTATAGTGGATTTTGATACTGGACTTGGTCCCGTGAGTTTTTCTTTTCTCACATTGAGGAAGGTTTTCTCACGTAAAACAAATTCTGATTGTCTCTCTCGCTCCCTTTTGATTTTATTCCGCTTCCGCAATTTGATATTTTAGGGTCCAAGATACCCAACAGTTATTTCCTAGTTTCTAGGCATTCAGAAACACCTAGGAGAGTTGAGATGTGATCACCAACATTCTAGCAAGTATTCCTTCTAAAACAGATTTCAGACTTTGAAAAATTCATAACTAGCCCAGAAGATTTCTCAAAAGAGGCCAAAATAGATTGTAAGGTCTCTACTTCATTATCAATAGCCCTGCAAAAAAGAAAGCAGTCATCAGCAAATAACAAGTGTGAGAGGTTGGGAGTTCCTCTACAGACTTTAACACCATGGATATCCCCTCGCCTTTCTACTCTTTTCAACAGTGAGGATAGGCCTTACATACAAATGATGAACAAATAAGGGAATAAATGTCACCCTGTCTAAGTCCTTTCCTAGGTGTTATAGGGCCAACTCTATCTCTATTTATCATAACATTTTATTCCATGGTTTCAACACACAACTTCATCCAATCAACCCACTTTATATAATACCCCAATTTAAGCATTAGAGCAAACAAGAAATCCTACTCAACTTTGTCAAAAGCTTTACTTATATCAATCTTTAAAGCTAACTTGCCAAAATTTCCTTGCCTTTTACATTTAATGTGATACATAGTCTCAATAGCAACAAGAATATATTGCCAAGGATGGAACGACCTTTTACAAAGGCAGACATATCAGATGAGATACATTTGGAAAGTGTGGGCTTCAGTTTGTTGGCAAAAACTTTTGAACCAATTTTATAGAAAATATTACACAAGGAAATAGGCATCAGGTCAAGCATGGAAACTTTCTTTGGGATCCAAACAATATCAATGTTATTTAGATTATGGGAACACACAGCTTGATTGGCCAAGAGGTTGCTGCCAAAAATATATCCTCTCGAAGCAAACCCACAAAAGTTTGTAGAAAGCAGGATTTAATCCATTAGGATTTGGGGATTTGTCATTTTGCATATGGAAGATGGCCCTTATAAACTCCTCCATGGTTAAAGGCTCTAGCAAAGAGAGGTTGTCCTATTCATTCAACTTCCTTGCTACGTGATGGACTGTGAAAGAGATATTGTTTTCTCCACTTGAATAAAGCCTTTGGAAATAGGCTTTGGACACTTCACACATAGCATCATGGTCAGGAGTGGGATACTCGTAACATCATCAACTAACGGGAAAGATTATTAGTTTCCCTTCTAGCATTTGCAACATTATGGAAGAAACGAGAATTAGAGTTGTCCTCTTCTCTAAGCCAAAATATTTTTAACCTTTGTTTCCAATATTTTTCTTCATGCTCAAGTAAATCATTTAAATGTTTCTCAAGCTACAAATAACAAGAAAATGAATCAGGATCAAGAGCATTCCTACAGAAATTCATCTCTCTCTTACACTCATTGATCTCAACCTTAAATCGAGAGTGAATGTTACGCCTCCAATGTTGGAGTTCCTTAGCACAATAGGACAACTTTGAGATAATATCATAACATGGGGAATCGTTTAAAGCTTGATGGAGAATTTGAGGCAACATTTCTAATACCACTAATATTATTTTTAAAAGTGAGGAGAGTTAAATACTGAGAAATGTTAGAGAAAGAGAGAGTATGCATATCTGTCACTTGAGAAGTTAATTTCATGAAAAAATTTACTTGGACTATAGTTTTCAACAAGTTCTACAATTCCATCGGTGCTTTTCAAAAACACTAGTTAACTAGCTTTTTTTTTTTTTACAAGAACTAATTAACTAGCTAGTAACTGCCCTTTTATATCATCCCTTTGAAAGAAATATAAAGGATCTAATTGTGTCAATCACAACAATCATTAGCAATTAGATCAATGCGGAAAAAGAAGAGGATCAAAATATACCTCCAGCCATTGTTATGCTCTTGATGCACTGCAAACTGACACGGAAGTGTTTACAAGTCTTCTACACTCTTGCTCTTTTGCACAGATGGTGCATTGTAGTTTTTTTAAGAGTGAGTTCAGGGACCCCAAACATACACTATATAAAGAACTAACTCAAATCATCAGAGAGTTAGTTGTTATGTGCACAAAACGTGGGTTGTTATTAAAATATCTATAGGAACTAAATTCTCTCACTTGATCCACATATCATGTCATATACTCTAATGAGAAATAAAATACATGAATCATGACGACAAGTCCTCTAATATGTGTGAGTATTATCTTTTCTGTATTACACTGTATTATATTTCTCAAGTCCATATAACTTAATGAATAAACCCAATGTTTATTCGAGGTCCAAACTTTATTGATGTTTCTCAAAATAAATTAATATGCGCATAAACTGAATGAGAAAACATCACAAATGGAATTTCATTAAATATAATATTGTTTCTTACAACGAAAACTACATATAGGAACGAAGTCTCATTCTTTCTACACGATCCTTAAATTTCAACGGTGGCATGCCTTTAGTTAAAGGATTCACAACCATCAATTCAATGCTAATGTGTTCAATGACCACTGATTTATCTTTAACATGCTCTTTTATGGCTAGATACTCAATGTCGATGTGTTTGCTTCGACTCCCACTTTTGTTATTCTTAGACATAAAAACAACAACTGAATTGTCACAGTATATCTTTAATGGCCTAGATATGGAATCCATAACTCTAAGCCCATAAATGAAATTCCTTATTCATACACCATGTGAAGTGGCCTCAAAACAAGATACGAACTCAGCTTTCATAGTGGAAGTAGCAGTCAAAGTCTGCTTAGCACTTCTCCAAGACACAGCTCCACTGGTTAGCATCAAAATATATCCTGAGGTTGACTTTCGTGAATAAATGTAGTCAGCATAGTCTGAATCAGAGTAGCCAGTCACTTTCAAATTATCAATTCGTCTGTATATAAGAATGTAGTGTTTAGTCCCTTGAAGGTACCTCATTACTTTCTTTGCAGCTTTCCAGTGGTCTAAACCTGGATTACTTTGATATCTCCTTAATATCCAACTACAAAAGCAGTATCAGGTCTTGTGCAGACCTGGGCATACATAAGGCTTCCAACAGCTAAAGTATAATGAGTGTTCGTCATTTGTTCTCACTCAAGATCATTTTTCAGGCACTAATTTAAATCAAACATGTCACCCTTCACAATGGGAGCTACACTTGGTGAACAATCACTCATTCTAAACCTTTCCAAGACTTTGTTGATATAGGTCTCTTGAGATAAACGAAGAACACCTCTTATTCTATCTCTATGTATTTTGATACCAATAACGTAAGAGGCATGACCCATATCCTTCATATCAAAGTTTTCAGAGAGAAATTGTTTCACTTCATAAGTAAACCCTTGTCATTAGTTACAAGTAAAATATCATCCACATATAAAATAAGGAAACAAATTTTGCTCCCACTAACTTTCTGGTATATACAATGATCCATAATATTTTCTATGAAACCAAATGAAGAAATAACATCATGAAATTTTAAGTACCATTGACAGGAGCTTTGTTTCAATCCATATATAGATTTCTTAAGCTTACACACCAATTGCTCACCCTCACTAGAGGATAATCCTTCAGGTTGTTTCATATAAACCTTTTCCTCTAGGTATCCATTGAGAAAAGCCATTTTCACATCCATTTGTTGCAACTCTAAGTCAAAATGTGCAACCAGTGCTAGAATGATGCGAAGATAGTCTTTCTTTGATACAGGAGAGAATGTCTCCTTGTATTCGATTCCTCCCTTTTGATTAAATCCTTTGACTATGAGCCTTGCTTTATATCTCTCAATGTTTCTTGATGAGTCTTTCTTAGTTTTGAAGACCCATTTACAACCAATGGCTTTTGCACCATTAGGCAACTGAACAAGATCCCAGACTCCATTCGATGCCATAGAATTAATCTCATCTTTCTTAGCATCATACCACAAGTTTGATTCCTTAGAACTCATGGCTTATGCAAATGTTTCAGGATCATTTTTGACTCCAATATTATAGTCATATTCCTGCAGATACACAACAAAATCATTTGGTATAACTGATTTTCTTATTTTGGTAGATCTCCTTAATGTTGTTTCATTATCTTCTTGAGGAAGTCGTTGTTCAAATGGTTGATCAACAATTTCTTTTTGTTCCTCATGATCATCTTGATCTACTAGATTATTAACAGGTTGTGGATCTTGAATGACTGATTTTATAACACCTAGTTGAGTTGGAAAGACATTGTTAACAACAACCATTCTTAGACTTGAAGTGGGTGACTAATCAAATGAATGATCTTTCATAGAAATATAGTCTCTAGATTGATCTCTCCCACTAATCAAGTCATTCTCAAGAAATTCAACATTTCTTGACTGCACAATTCTACTATTGTGAGATGGACAATAAAATATATATCCATTAAACCTTTCAGCATATCCAATGAAATACCCACTAATGGTCCTTGGGTGCAACCTTCTTTTCTTGTGGGTTTATAAACTCTGACTTTAGACGAGCATCTCCAAACGCGTACATGTTGCAAACTCGGCTTCCAACCGTTAAATAACTCAAATGGCGTCTTCGTAACAGCCTTAGTTAGAACTTGGTTTAATATGTACACTACCGTCTTCAGTGTTTCAACCCACAAGGTCTTAGGTAGCTTAGAGCTACTAACCATACTTCGCACCATATCCATTAATGTTCAGTTTATTGTTTCTACTACACCATTCTGATCCGGATAACCAGGCACAGTGTATTGGGTAACTATCCGGTGTTCTTAAAGAAACTTCGCAAATGGGCCAAGCGCTTGCCCATCATCAGTGTCTACCATAATATTCTCCACCTTTATCTGATCTGATGATCTTAATTTGCTTACTGCATTGTTTCTTTACTTCCAATTTAAATACCTTAAAGGCATCTAATGCTTCATACTTATTATTAAGCGTGTAGAAATACATGTATCGCGAATAATCATCTATAAAAGAGATGAAGTATTGCTGACCATATGCGTCCATGTCTGAATAACAAATATCTGTATGTATGATTTCTAATAATTCAATACTCTTCTTGGCACATTTCTTTGACTTGTTACTCTGCTTTCCCTTAATACAGTTCACACAAGTCTCAAAATCAGTAAAATCTTGCGTACTAAGTATTCCATCATCTACCAATCTCTTAATTCTCTAAATGGAGATATGTCCTAATCTCCGATTCCACAACATAGAGGAATCTTCATTCATAACACATCATTCCGTGCCAACAGTAACATGCATAGTGTCATAAGTGGTATTACTTTGCAAATTAATATAGAAAATACCATCAGACAATGCATCATTCCCAACATACTTAGATTCATAAAACAAACTGAAGGATGTTTTATAAAATGAAAAGGAATAATCAAAAGGTACTTGTCTCGAAACTGAAATTAAGTTCTTAGAAAAACTAGGAACATAAAAGTCTTTTCCAAATTCAAAACAAAACCACTACTTAAAATTAAACTACATGTCCCAATAACCTCCACAGGTGAGCTCATCCTACTTCCTAAATAGATATATTGCTCACTTCCCATTGGTTTCCTTAGGTTTTCCATACCTGCAAAGTATTCAAAAAAATGGATTGTAGAACTAGAATTAATCCACCAAGTGTTATGATTAATATTGATCATATTAGATTCATAACAGACAAATGAGGTAGGCATACATTTCTTCAAACCATAACTTGAATTTAAGACAATCTTTCTTCATGTGCCTTTTCTTCATATAGAAGAAATACCTGGATTCTTTCTTAATTCTAGCGTCATGTGGTATTTTACCACCTCCCTTGTTCTTATTGCCTTTCTTGTTATCCATCTTTTCAGTCGTCATTAGAGAATTCTCTCTTTGCTCCAACTGTAACCTTCCCTCCTCCTGAATGCACATGGTCATGAGTTCATTAATAGACCAATTGTCTTTATGTATGTTGTAGAAGATTTTAAAGGGACCATATGATGCTAGGAGAGTATTCAAAATAAAATGCATAAGAAAAGAGTCAGACATGTCCACCTCTAGAGTTTTAAGTTGAGTCGCAATGTCTCTCATCTGCATAATGTGCTCACGCACACCCTTCAGAGCAGTGAGCTTCTTTGAAGAAAACTTCATTATCACGGAACTGACCAATGTCTTCCCTAGAGTCTCAAATTATTCATCAATGGACTTCAGGAGCACTCTCACATTATCATACTGTTCAATTGAGCCCTTAATACCAACCAATATTTTTTTAATGAACATCACACAGAGTCAGTTGGATCTTTCTCATTTCTCATATAGATCCACCTCCTTTAGTTCACTGTCCTCTGTAATTGTTGGTTGCTCAACTTTCCTGATAGCATAATCAATATCCACATACACTAACGTCCGTACAATCCTTTCCTTCCAGATAGAAAAATTATCCCCTCTCAATTTCGGGACATCAATTGTATTAATAGGTTGTATACCTGAAATGTAACACCCCAATATTTTTATATACGTGTTAAATGTGTAATTTAGGAAATGTTTTAGATCAATTAGTAATATGTGATTAAAGGATTTTTTACCTAGAATAGAGATTAGAAAAATTTCAATACAATACTCCTAGGTAATAAATTACTAATAGGTGACAAGAAAATCTAGAATAGAATTTCTAGGAACTTTACTA